>JBBMKA010076749.1:0-14945 GCA_037833695.1 Sechiopsis laciniata | reverse complement strand
ATATTTTGATTGGATACAATGCTACTAATATTATAAAGCTAGCTTCCTCTTGTTTTGATATCTTATATATACATGAACATTGCAACTTAGTGGTTAATAACTTAATATATATTTTTGTGATAAATATATATTTTTAATATTTTGTGATAAATAGTGATAAATATATATTTTTTATTTTGTTTTATACATGGTGCGCCTTTAAGATAAAGCCCGCCCCTTTTTTGCGCCTGGCACCTCATGCTCCAGATAACTTTTGCGCCTTTGTGCGCCTTGCGCCTTTGAAAACACTGCCTAACACCAAAGAAACAGAGAAATCCCAAAATAGAGATCTATACTCAATGGAGGTTTGTGCATCGATGTCGTCGGAGAAGACCACTAGAGAATTCCTTGAGTAAATGCCTTACAATCGAACGACGAGGATGTTTATAGAGAAACATTCGGTAAAGAAAGAAGAAGCCTAATTATCACTGAAGAACTGTCAGTAGATTGCTGGATGAAGAAAGAAGAGATGTTGCTTGGAAGATGCAATGTTGCCAGCATGCAGAGAGAAACGGTGCATCGATGATCATGCAGCACCGGGGATGAAGAAATACTGCGTTGAAAGGAGCGGCGTCGAAGTAAACGTGCAAAGGGAGGAGACAACAGTAAGAGAACGAATTGCGATTATTTGTTGAGATTATGCTTAAGGGTGGGAGAGGAAGAGAGAGAACGACATTACATAGTCATGGAGCATGAAGAGGTTGGCGTCAGGAGAGATATGTTCCTCCTCTCTAAGGTCGATAGAGCAATGTTGAATAAGGAAAAAGAGCAACAGGGAAACGAGGGAGGTTTTGGAGGACAACGTTGTCGATGGAGAGTTGACATTGGTGGTTCAAGAGGCGGTGCCAGAGATAGATGGCAAGTAGAGTCAAACAACAATGATGTCAATTGTTCAAGAGAAGGCGATGCCAGAGATGGCTAGCGAAGTTGACCAACAAGTGGGTAAGGGATGTTGTCGACGAACAAGAGTGGCCCCTGTGAGCGAGCGCCAGAGTCGCGTCGCTGGCAGTGTAACACCCCTAATATGTATTAAGTATAAAGTGGGTTAATTTTATTCAATATTTGAAACTATTATAACAAAAATCCTTAAATTGTATGATTTTGCCAAATTCTAAAATAAATATTTGTTTATTAAGTTACCTAGTTTTAATAAATCTTATCATTTTTGTTATGAGTTTAATTGAGAATTTAAAAGGGTAAAAAGGAGTATCTTTTTTTGGTATTCTTTTATTATGCTTTTAAAATGCTCCTAGGGTTTATGGATAAAAATAGAAATGGCTTTTCATATAAATAAAACATTTATTCCTTCCTTTCTCCAATCCCAAAGCACAGCCACCACCACCTAATCTCAGCCCCTCAATCCTGGTCGCCCAACTCCAAGCTCCATCCCAGCCGTCCAGGTTTGTCCACGTGTCACACATCTGCAGGCCAGCTTCCTCTGCCCCATCCTCGCGCGTTTTGCCCTTGCCCAGCCGCCTTCGCCGCCCTGCTCTCTCTCGTTTCCGATCAAGCCACCGACGCCAGCGAGCTGCCCAGTTTCTGTTCGACCTACTCTACTTCACCTCGTCAAGCCGCAGCCCGTCGTCGCCACCGCCGCAACGAGTTCCAGCCAGCAACGCCATCGCGTTTCACTCGCCGTCGCAAGCCAAGCCGTAGCTGTTTCGTCTCCGGCTTGTGTCGCCAAAGCGAGTTCCTCTTCGATTTCCCCTTGGTTCTTCGTTCTATTCGTTGGGTAAGTCGTTTTTCCCCTTGGTAGTCTATTTTCAAGCTTCATTCCAACCTTTCATGGAGTTTTTCGGCAAAAGTGCTTGAAGCCCATCTTTGATCCACTCTTTCTTTCAATGTTTCCGGGAGCTAGAGCAGTCTGTTCGCAAATCCAAGACCAGTTTCGTGACCAGGAGAACGAGACGAAGAGTTTCAGATAAGGTTTGTAGGTTTTCGTGGCGACGCGTCGCTAGCTCAATTTTTCAATCTCGTTCACGTGGTGAGCTCTGTTTTGGCCAGTTCAGCTTTGGTTGCTCGTTTCGTTCACTTTTACTCATGTTTCTATGTTTATGTGCTCTCGGGTTTCACCGTTTTGCCTTATCGTTTAGTTCGTGAGTCCTCGTGGAGTTTTGGTCGAGAATGTCGGGAAGGTAAGGAGTTTCATTATAATCCGAGTTTGTGGCTTAAAGCATGTGAATAATGGCATGTTAGGGTTTAAGAGAATTGAATGTTGGATGACTTGTTTTCATGTATGTCTTGGTTATGAATCACTATTTGAACTGATTATTACTCGTGATAGCATGGAATCGTGTGTAGCTCGTAAACTGTTAAATCTCTATTTGTTGTGCTCTTGTGATTGTATCATCATTCCCCGACTTGTACCTGTTGCTCATATACGTGATGAACAGCTTACCTGTTTAACCTTTCGATTGACTAGGTTACCTTGAGTTTATGCATGTTTTGATGTTGTTGGTTCCATCCAATTTTTATTGTATATGTGCTGCCATGTTTATATGCTCGATTTCTTTGTTTTGTCGCCTAAGGGTTTGTTCATAATTTGTCATGTTCGGCGTTAGCATAACTAGGTTATCGTGTTGACCACCTAGAGGAGCAACTAGCTCACCCTTTTTAGGACTCGCGTTGCGTGATCAATATCGTGTTATTGATGTGACTCGCTAGTGCCCCTTAGGAATCGAGCGAGGATATGGATCCTATTTGCTTCGAGACACGTGGTTAGGCTGCACTAATCTATGGGTTGATTCTTACATCCAACCAAAGGGGTCGGATCTCATCCACGTGTCACATTATGTGAGGAACAACGAGTTCCTTGGTTGTTAAGCACACATTGCGGGTTGCATCAACCCTCGGGTGGGCAGATCGCACTCGCCTAGGCTAGATTAGATCTCGTGTGACTCTAGTGCTAGTTATATCTCTTTGTTATACTCGTGGAATCTCATATGCTGTGTGCATGGTTCCACTAATTTACCCGCCCAGTACATGAGAGGGAGAGTCGATCATGTCTTGCTTCACCCCGAGACTACTGGAAGAGGCCACTGGGATAGATGAAGGTGTGGAGGAATGCCTTTCGGCGAGCCTGCATGCATTTGTGGAGATGTTGTCTGCAGGCAGGTCGGTCCTCTCGCATGCTAGGGGTTAGTAGTTGGCTCCCCGAGACCGAGGTTTAGGGACCCTGCAGTTTTCCTCACTCGTGGCTCTCCGATACAGGGTCGAGTGATTTTACTAGCATTCGAGTATGCCCTTGCTGACACGACCTGTGTGTCGTTATCTTGACCTGAAGTTTAGGGCTCATGTGTGGTTCCCTCACTCGTAGTCCTCCCAGACAAGATCGAGTGACTTTTGGCATTTGTGTATGCCCTGCGGATACCTATCAGAGATGCACAATGAGAGCATGGCGAGTTCCTGATGTAGGTCAGGCTACCCCCAGAGCATTCGGGTATATCACTATTGATACGCTATCAAAGTTGCGCAACGGAAGCGCGGTGGGTCCCTGGCATAGGTTAGGCTACTCGGAGACATTTGTGTATGTCTCCACGAGCACAGCGTGGCGGGTCCCTGATCGGTCAGGCTACCCCGAGGCATTCGTGTATGTCTCCACTGATGCAGTTGGTGGGTCCCTGACGAGGTCTTCTACCAACAATATTGTACGTCTCTGCGGACACGGTATGGAACGTGTCCTGACCCGAGGTTTAGGAAACTTATGTGTTTGCCTCACTCGTGGTCCTCCCCTGACAGTGGTCAGATGATTGCTCGACATTTAGCTATACCTTGCTCACAGCTTACACGTCGTTGTTTGACATTGTTTGCTCGTGACCAACCCGGAGGCTGGACACGTATGTGCGAGGCACTTAGCTTCAGTTGTCGTATCTTCTAACTTGTTCCTGTTTGCATGCTTAACCCCATGGTAGGGCTCCTTACTAGATATCTTTCGATATACTCACCCCTTACATTTTCAGGTACTGATCCATTCCGAGGTGACTAGGATGGGAAATGCATCGATCATGGACATGGTGTCATTATTCCTGTTTCTGCATTATTTTACTTAGTGTCGAACTTGTATTTACAACTCTGCTAAACTATTTTTTGTTTTGAACTACCGGGATCCCTAACTATGTTTTGTATGATTTCGAACTATCAGTACTGTCCTCATGTTTTTGTGAGATTTTGTTGGAAAATGCATGAGGTAATTAAATTGATTTTGGGGATTTTTAATATGCATGCACCTGTAACACCCATTAGAGTATTTTAGAAAGTCGGGTCGTTACAAGTTGGTATCAGAGCTCAGATTCATAGATTCTGTAGACTGGTTTACGATGTAAACCGTGTGTCCATGATCATCAGCAGACCAGCAGTCACCAGGTATGTGAAGTAGGGTAAAGTAAGAAGCATTTTCTGGTTGAGAAATTGTTTTTGGTTGTCTTTTGTATTGCGTGATTGTAGAACCTGATTAGGTTTTTCTTTGCGTTTGGTTTCAACGTCATGATCTCCTTGCCGTTATGTCTTCCGAGGGAGAGTTACCCATGGGGGTACCTCGGTCCGTGGGACCAGTGTAGGAGAGAGTTTGTAGAGGCCCGCTTCGCCTCAGCTATCGCACCGGAGACAGGGTCTCCCTTCGTCGCTCAGAGGCAGGAGTTCCACACCGTAACCACTTACACGCAGGAGATCATAGGCCAGTCTCTTTCTGCATCCGATCCGAGCTTAGCAGAGGGTCAGTCGGGAGTGTACACTCAGCTTCGCGTAGCTCGCACCTCTCCTGTCCAGATTTCGTACCATGTGACCATGTAGACTACTAGTGAATTTGGGGCCTTCAAGAGTTCAGGCAATGCAGCCAAGCACAGGCAGGAGTCTGAGTCATACCCCATGATTCCCCATCCAAGAGATCACTTTGGTCGGGAGAATCCCGGTTGGGTAGGAAACAAGTCCCGCCAGAGAGATCCTGGCCATTCAAGGAGGCGTTTCAGGAGAGGAGGTCCCAGGCAGCAGGGGAGGCAGAGGTCTCGTCGAGGCCGTCATCATAGTCCACCAGAGGATGTGTTGAAGTGCCGCAGGTGCCGAGAGTTCACCAGGGACCATGTCCGCCCAAGGTGAAGGTGTGTTACCAGTGTGGCCAAGAGGGCCACTTTGCAGTGCATTGCCAGTTGCTATTTTCCACCGGGGAGTCTTCACGCGCATCGTCAGCTGCGGCAGTCACTACAGCAAAGCCTGCCCCTAAAACCGATGAGTTTGTTATCATGTTCACAGGTTCCTTGCTCTCTTCGTACTGTTAATTTGTCTTTTGTTCGACCTTGCATTTCTCGCCTTGTTACGTGTGCCCTTGATCTCTGATCCATGTTATTGAACGTGTTTGTGTTGTCCTTTTGTTGTATGCATTCATATGTTTGTCGTTGATCCATTATCCATGTTTGATGTGTCTCTTGTTTGAATTGTCTCGTTTTCTTATGCTTGGTAGGTGATTGTAATGCTTTATCCGTTTCGTCAGGGTCGTATTGCTCTATTTGTTGCATGATGATTGTATTACGCCTTTTTGTTTTATCATGATCGTATGACCCTATTCATTCTACATGATCGTATCACTCTGCCTTGTTTGTTCATCATGATCGTATGACCCTGTTCATTCTGCATGATCGTATCACTCTGTCTTGTTTGTTCATCATGATCGTATTGTGGCATTCGTTCTCACCATGATTGTATGGCCTTATCCTCTCGTTGTGGTCGCATGACTCTTGAGTTTATCATGTTAGTATTGTTGTATTCGTTCTTATCCTGTTAGTATTCGCTCTATATGCTCATCATGATTGTATTGCTTTATTTGTTTTATCATGATTGTATGGCCGCATTGCCCTGTCTGTTCATCATGTTTGCATTGTTGCGTCCGTCCTCATCACAATTGCGTTGTTCTAATTGTTGCATAATGATTTTATGGCTCTATTTGTTCGTCACGTGTGTTTTGAGGCTCTGGTATTGTATCGGGCTACCTTGTCTTGCCTGTTCATTATGATTGTACTGCTCTATTAGTCATTGTGATTGCATTGCACCCTTTGGTTCCATTATAGTTGTATTGTTGCTTGTTGTTTTGGGAGTTGAAGTTGGTTGGATACGTGTATCAGACCAACTACCAGTGTTTCGCTTGGTTAGCTTTACCGCTATTTGAGTTCCATGCCATATGTGGCAGAGTGGTTTGTTGATAACCACGCAGTCATTGACTGCTTTTGGAAAAAAGTCACTCTTAGTCCTTCTCTACCATGCTTCGAGTTTAGAGAGCACTGGTTAGAGGACCACCCTCGTTTGTTTTGCGAGCCAAGTTAGTTTGTTGGGTTGCCACAAGGCGTGGAGTCTTGCCCAGACAGGTTGCTTGTGTTGTTTGACCGAAGTGGAGTTGAGAGTAGTGCCCGTGAGGCAGAGTTGTTGCGCATTCCGAGAAAAAGTTGCAAAGTGATAAGTTTGTTTTGGGGAATGCGTGGGAGGTTTTGGGAGCTTGAGTGGGTGTCTCTCTCTCTCTTCAATGTGGTGGACCCAGCGGGGTCAGGCTTTTGTTCATTTTTTGTGTCGCAGCTAAATGCGAGTTGGTTATGTTGTTTCAAGTTCTTTGTTAGTGTTAAGGCATCAAGACCTGAGTTCTCCCAAAAGTTCCTTGTCACTAGAATCCTGTTTACCCCAACTCTTAAAAGTAATTGAGTTAAACCTAACCAAGCAAGTTATTAATAAGAAACAATGTTTTGAAACGAGAGTTGTGACAATGATGTTTTAACAATTCAAATTAAACATTTTGACCCTAATGTCTTAATATTAGAATTGAATGTTTTAAACCACAGTGATATTATTCACCTTGACGATCTAACTTACTAAATGAGTTTTCAAGTAGTGCAAAGTTCTATTTGGTTGAAATGTTTTAAAAGTTTTAGCCTTTAATAAATGATCAACAATTTTGTGGACCTAAATAACTAGATGAGTTTTAAACCATTTCAAAATTTCATTTTGGGTTGACAAGGTTTTGAGCAACCAAGGGTTGTTTACTGAAAGTTTTGTGGCGGCACCAGAGGGTGCGGTGCGATGAACACTTGGGGGTCAAAGAAAAGACGAGATGCAATCTCGTTCTCTTGGGTGTTTTGTCTTAAAGTGGCTTTTCGGACGAAAGTCTCTTTAAGAGGGGAATATTTTAATACCCCTAATATGTATTAAGTAAAAAGTGGGTTAATTTTATTCAATATTTGAAACTATTTTAAGAAAATTCCTATCAAAAAAACTATTTTAAGAAAAATCCCTAAATTGTATGATTTTGCCAAACTCTAAAATAAATATTTGTTTATTAAGTTACCTAGTTTTTAATAAATCTTATCATTTTTGTTTATGAGTTTAATTGAGAATTTAAAAGGGTAAAAAGGGAGTATCTTTTTTTGGTATTCTTTTATTATGCTTTTAAAATGCTCTTAGGGTTTATGAATAAAAATGGAAATGGCTTTTCATATAAATAAAACATTTATTCCTTCCTTTCTCCAATCTCAAAACACAACCACCACCACCTAATCTCAGCCCCTCAATCCTGGCTGCCCATCTCCAAGCTCCATCCCAGTCGTCTAGGTTTGTCCACGCGTCACGAGCTGCCCGATTTCCGTTCGGCCTCCTTCGCCTCACCTCGTCGAGCCGCAGCCCGCCGTCCAGTCGTCGTTTCAGTTCCGGCGTCGCCACCGCCACAACGAGTTCCAGCCAGCAACGCCATCGCGTTTCACTCGTCGTCGCAAGCCAAGCCGCAGCTGTTTCGTCTCCAGCTTGTGTCGTCGGAGCAAGTTCTTCTTTGATTTTCCCTTGGTTCTTCATTCTATTAGTTGGGTAAGTCATTTTTCCCCTTGATAGTCTGTTTTCAAGCTTTGTTCCAGCCTTTAATGGAGTTTTCCGGCGAAAATGCGTAAAGCCCATCTTAGATCCACTCTTTCTTTCGATGTTTTCAAGAGTCCGCTCGCAAATCTGAGACCAATTGAGTGACCAGGAGAACGAGACGAAGAATTTGAGGTAAGGCTTGTAGGTTTCCGTGGCGACACGCTGCCGCACTCCGGCAACGCGTCGCAAACTCAATTTTTCAATCTCGTTTGCATGGTGAACTCTGTTTTAGCCAATTCAGCTTCGGTTGCTCGTTTCGTTGACTTTTACTCGTGTTTCTATGTTTAGGTGCTCTCGGGTTTCACCGTTTCAATTCGTCGTTTAGCTCGTGGGTCCTCGTGGTGTTTCGGTCGAAAACGTCGGGAAGATAAGGAGTTTCATTATGATCCGAGTTTGTGGCTTAAAGCATGTGAATAATGGCATGTTAGGGTTTAAGAGAATTGAATGTTAGATGACTTGTTTTCATGTATGTGTTAGTTGTAATTCACTGTTTGAACTGATTATTACTCGTGGTAGCATGGAATCGTGTGTAGCTCGTAAACTGTTAAATCTCTATTTGTTGTACTCTTGTGATTGTATCATCATTCCCCAACTTGTACCTGTTGCTCATATACGTGATGAACTGCTTACCTGTTTAACCTTTCGATTGACTGGGTTACCTTGAGTTTATGCATGTTTTGATGTTGTCGGTTCCATCCATGTTTGATTGTATACGTGCCGCCATGTTTATATGCTCGGTTTCTCTGTTTTGTCTCCTAAGAATTTGTTCGTAATTTGTCATGTTCGGCGTTAGCATAACTAGGTTATCGTGTTGACCACCTAGAGGAGCAGCTAGCTCACCCTTTTTAGGATTCGCGTTACGTGATCAATATCGTGTTATTGATGTGACTCGCTAGTGCCCCTTTAGAACCAAGCGAGGATACGGATCCTATTTGCTTCGAGACACGTGGTTGGGCTGCACTAACCTACGGGTTGTCTTACATCCGACAGGTCGAATCTCATTCATGTGTCACATTGTGTGTGGAACAACGAGTTCCTTGGTTGTTGAGCACACGTTACGGGTTGCACCAACCCTCGGGTGGGCAGGTCGCACTCGCCTAGGCTAGACTAGATCTCGTGTGACTCTAGTGCTAGTTATATCTCTTTGTTATACTCGTGGAATCTCATATGTTGTGTGCATGGTTCCACTGGTTTACTGGCCCAATACGTGAGAGGGGGAGCCGGTCATGCCTTGCTTGACCCCGAGACTACTAGAAAAAGCCACTGGGACAGATGAAGGCGCGGAGGAATGCCTGTCGGTGAGCCTGCATGCATTTGTGGAGATGTTGTCTGCAGGCAAGTCGGTCCTCCTGCATGCTAGGGGTTAGAAGTTGGCGCCTCGAGCCCGAGGTTTAAGAACCCTGCAGTTTCCCTCACTCGTGGCTCTCCCTGACAGCAGGTGATTTTATCGACATTCGAGTATGCCCTTGCTGACACAACTTATGTATCGTTGTTTGGACCCGAGGTTTAGGGATCTTGTGTGGTTCCTACACTCGTGGTCCTCCCAGACAGGGTCGGATGACTTTTGGCATTTGTGTATGCCTTACGGATACGCTATAAAAGTTGCACAGCAGACGCGTGATCCTCCCAAACAGGGTCGGGTGACTTTTGGCATTTGTGTATGCTCTGCGGATACGCTATCAAAGTTACGCAGCGGAAGCGTGGTGGGTCCCTGATGTAGGTCAGTCTACCCTCGGGGCATTCGGGTAT
The DNA here is from genome assembly GCA_037833695.1 of Sechiopsis laciniata. Classification (NCBI taxonomy): domain Eukaryota; kingdom Viridiplantae; phylum Streptophyta; class Magnoliopsida; order Cucurbitales; family Cucurbitaceae; genus Sechiopsis; species Sechiopsis laciniata. The sequence continues at coordinate 5,279 of JBBMKA010076749.1, read as the reverse complement.
GTCTCTGTTGATACGCTATCAGAGTTGCGCAGTGGGAGCGTGGCGGGTCCCTGATGTAGGTCAGGCTATCCCGAGACATTTGTGTATATCTTCGTGAGCACAGCGTGGCGAGTCCCCGATAGGTCAGGCTACCCTGAGGCAGTCGTGAATGTCTCCGCTGATGCAGTTGGTGGGTCTCTGACAAGGTTAGGCTACCTTGAAATAGTATTGTACGTCTCTGCATACACGATATGGGACGTGTCCCGACCCAAGGTTTAGGGAACTTATGTATTTCCCTTACTCGTGGTCCTCCCCTGACAGTGGTCAAATGATTGCTCAGCATTTAGTTGTACTTTGCTCACGGCTTGCACGCCGTTGTTTGACATTGTTTGCTCGTGACCGACGCAGAGTCTGGGCACGTATGTGCGAGGCACTTAGCTTCAGTTTTTTTATTTTCTAACTTGTTCCTGTTTGCATGCTTAACCCCATGGTGGGACTCCTTACAGGGTATATTTCGATATACTCACCCCTTACATTTTTTAGTACTGATCCATTCCGAGGTGGCTAGGCTAGGAGCTGCATCGATCATGAACATGGTGTCATTATTCCTGTTTCCGCATTGTTTTACTTAGTGTTGAACATATGTTTTTACAACTCTGCTAAACTATCTTTTGTTTTAATCTATCGGGATTCCAAACTATGTTTTGTGTGATTTCGAACTATCAGTACTGTCTTCATGTTTTTATGAGGTTTTGTTGGAAAATGCATGAGGTTATTAAATTGATTTCAGAGATTTTTAATATGCATGCACCCGTAACACCCCATTAGAATATTTTAGAAAGTTTGGTCGTTACAAGCAGCGTGTAGCCTTTCCTCCACCTAGAACTGGAGGAGTGGCACCTCGCCAAAGGAAGAGGAAAGAATAGAACGATCCTAGGGTTAAAGAAAGTTGAGATTTTTTAGTGAGAAGGGGGGTTTAGAGAGAGGGAAAAAATGTTGGGGGCTAGTCTATTTTGAATCTCTTTCAAATGAACCAAACATGTGTCATGTGCAAGGCATGATTGATGGAATTCATCATCTTTGTAGACAAAAAGTTCAACAGAAAAATTAATGGGCATGTTTAGGGGCTATATATGAAATTAGGAGAGAAATTCATTTTCTAATACACTTATTATTTGATGACAATCAAACATAATAAATAAATGCAGTGCTTATGCTAGATATGCACAAGCAACCCTTCAGCAAGGGCAAAAAAATAGTACAGTTCAAACTTTACTCGTAAGCTAGAACCTAAAATCCCCGTTCTTTGCTCCACTTCAATGAGGCCAAAATATTAAAGAAGTTACTAAACAATTTCTTGTATCACAAATATTCATATTTTTACATTTTATGATATTTCTATTTCTAAACAATCCTGTTCTGGGATTTATTCAAACAAAATACGTGAATGAAGGGGGAAATTTGAAACTTTAGCAAGCTATCACAAAGTGAATTGGCATCCTTGTCAATATCATTCTTGACACCAGCTGATTCTATTTTACCTTTCTTGAAAGACTACACAGTAAACATTAGTTTTCTCTCTAATTTTTGGCTTCAATCTCTAACTAGAGATGACCAAGTGTTTCGGTGACCTGAATGACCACCAATTTGTGAGAACTTATCTAGTCATACTGAATGCACCCCAAATGAAGCACAAAATTACAAAATCATAATCAGGTACGTTCAGCTGTTGTGGAAAAAACAGCTCTCCAACAATCATACCATAATGTATGCATGCAATATCTATATTTTGACTATTACAGGAAAAGAACTTATTTCAATCCATGAACTCGCTGATATGCTTTGTTATTTACACAACAGGTCAAGTTCCGAACCTAGGCCCTATGAGACAGAGTTCTGTCTGATTGATCATGTTTTGATATCACAAAAGAACAAAACAAATCTAGGAAGTAATTTTCCTAGAAGCTAAGATCAATGTTGAAGACTAAGTTGTTAGTGCAGGGGGGAGATGCTTACCTACATCGATGTATAACTGGAATTGGTTTAAGAGCTTTTGGGCCATTTCTTATGCCCCTTTTATGTGGAGAAACCTGCAAAACATAGATAGGAATTCTCTTCTCAAAATGTCAAATAATTCCGAACAAGAACATGTTATTGAAGACTAAAGAGGAACTTTCTGGACCAAGCAGTATCCTAGATGAATGCTTCAATCAAACATACATATGAACAGTGTTATGCATTCAGATATCAACATTGTCAAGTCATAAGAATTTTAAATCCAAAAATTTTTTTAAAAAATACCCTAAGGACACTAAAGCCACACAATATTCACAGTCCTTATAGCATTAACAGATACACAGTCACTACTACCAAGTACCATATGATATCAATCTCATTGACCAAAAAACATAACAAAATGAAAGTTCTATACATTTCTCTTCAGGCAAAATCTGAAACGTCCAGAGGAATAGAACATCAAGAGTGTTACTGCCGAGTCTACAAGTCCATTCCTAACACTTTCAATAACATCTTACACATCCCACAACATCAAGGAATATGAAATTTTAAGTTTCTACTTTTTCCACGAGCAAAAAAATAGTGTAATTCTATTGTACGAAAAGGGATCTTCCCCGAAATTCAGTACCTTCCTCTTAGGAACAGCCATGAGCTCCATGGAACCTGAAAAGGGTAAAAAACTAGGGAAACCAAATTCCACTATACCGTTGTTGTTGATCCTGTCGCTATAAGATTCATGGTTAAACCCCGGCGGAACAAGCGGCGGCGCGGAATCCTTACGGTCGATGATCTCAGACATGGGCGAAGAATGGGGAAATACATTAGCGATCGCTTTCAACCCTAGCATCGAACTGGTCTGACCCTCGAGCGACCTCATAATCCTCAACGCCATAGCTACGAGCAAGTGGCAGTGCGGGTTGGATTTCAGTATAACGGCAGTGGAAATCGGAGAAGACAGAGCGGGGTTTAGGAAATCGGAAATGCCCACAACAAGCATCGACGGCGTCGGTTTAACTTTGATCCGGGCCAATGGGTCGATGATGGGCTTCAATCCCTTAGTCGGCCCAATAGTACAAACCTCAACCACACAGAGACCATTTTCGACCGATTACATCGGTAAAAATACAATTTTAGTCTCTTTTTATTTATTTAAATGTTTTAAAATGAAATATTTTTACTAATTTTAATTTATGAAATAATAAAATCATTAGTTGTATAATTTAAGGTTGATTAAAATAATGATTATATTAATTTTAAATTTCAATATATTAATAATGTGGTTATTTTAATCAATTTAATTTTTTTTTTTTTAAATAAGTATAAAAATACTTAAAAACTAAAATTTAATCTTATTAAAATCTTAAAAATAAAAATTGTCAATTTTAAAATATAGGATTAAATAAAACTAGACTTCAAACTTAAAAATAAAATATTTTAAAATTTGTGAGAAAATGGTTCTTAACATTGATTTTCATCCTGTTTCAAAAAAAAAAAAAGATAACTAGAAAAATAGTTAGAATTTAGAAATTAATTAGGGATGTGGCTAGAAATCTTTAAACTTTAAATTTGTGTTTTTTTTTTATTTTAATTAATTTTTAATATGAAAAGTAGTTTACAATTGTACTCCATATATTTCATAGAATTTTTTTTTAATCTATTTTAAATACATTATTTGTAACTACATTTTTTAATTTAGAAAAAACTAAAACCATCTAACTAATTCTAAAAACATTACTCAAACATAATTAAATCAATAATTATGAAATACCATAAAATCAAGGATTTTGAAAATTTTAAAAATTTATACGTAATTATAAATTTTGTTATTAACGTTCACAAATATAACTATACATCATCTTCCCATAAGTCGTACATCATTTCATTGGTTGGTGTGATTATTGTAAATATAATTAAATTTTAATTAAAAATTTGTTGGAGAATAGTACTTGAGCTTGAGTTTTATGAGCGTCTTAAATATCCATTTTTAAAGAAGATAAAAAGTTCATTTTGATTCTACTCCGCGAAAACCCTCCACTCATGCTTTTGTGATTGATGATAGCCCCACGTTGAAAAATACTGTCGCACAAGTAACGCATTCATTTCGTTAGGCTCCAATTCTAGCGACTTCGAATGGGACCGGCATTGGAGCCACTTTTTGAAGATATAAACATTTTCGGTGTAAGCTTTCAAATCTCTTTGAGTGTTCTGACATTTTTTCTAGTGTAAACTTCCAAATCTCTTGATGACTCTGGTTTTTAAATATATTAACGTCTAAATCGAATTCCTATTTTCTTGGGATTCTTTTTTTTTTTTTTTGCTTAGACATAGTTGACACGTATTTTATATCTAATAGAATCTCTATTTGTAGGGATTATGTTTCCTTTATTATTATTATTTTTTATTTCACATATGTTAGACATTGGTTGCACGTAGTCTGTACATATCCTATGTTGGTTACTGTTGACATCTATTCCGTATAGAGTATTGACGTATATGTTAGTGTTGTCACTTGTATATATTATGTGAATAACATTATTTCTTTGATTTTTTTTTATTTTTTTTATTTTTTGCATAAGTTAAACATTGTTGGCGCATATTATATACATATCATGTTATAATAAAGGTGTATATGTTGGTTACTATTGTTTATGTATATATTATGTGAATAACGTCTTTTCCTTCATATTTTTTTTAGTTTGTGCATATTTTAGACACTATTGACACATATTCTATACATAATCGAATCACAAGGATTTTGTTTCCTTAATTTTTTTTTATAGCGATGGCTACAATGATCATTTTTTTTTTGAATGATCTTCTAGCTGGCCGGATGAATGAGAATGTCAACGAGATCGGTCAAAATGCAACATCCATTATACAACATGTTCACAAACCCATTGTACATCCACTGTACATCGTGATTGTGCTTTAAACTCATACCTTTAGATTTTTCAGCCATGTTCTAGAAAATTTGGTTTGGCTTGTGATCGAATGTAATTTCCATTTTTTTTTTCATATTGCTGTTGATTGTAATTTTCATTTTTTTAGCCACCTCCCCAAATCTTAGGAATCTATTAACTATTATTAATATTTTAATTTGAAATATTATAAAATTAGTTATGCTTCGATTTATGGGAAAATGAAATATTATAAAACAAAAAGTACGTAGTTGGTTATGCTTATATTTATGAGAAAATTATAATTATATTTAAAATTTTCATACTAACAAAAACAAAATGATCAATATAAAAATAGACAGCAAAGCTAAGTATACATATAAAAAT
>JBBMKA010076738.1:0-14946 GCA_037833695.1 Sechiopsis laciniata | reverse complement strand
GAATGTTGTCCGGAACTTCCATCAAGAAGAGCAGTTGCTCCTCTATCTCGACCAGGCGGTCGGGTTGTGACTTTCCCAATTGCTTGTTTGCAGACATAATTGGACAAGCAACCTTTAGAACCGTTTCGGCTCTGATACCAACTATCACGGTCGTACTTCGTTAAGTGACGAAGAGGACGTGAAGCGCTCGATCCAGCACACGAACGAGCACGTCGAATCACTTTCAGAGAGCGGGTGGCTCACCCGATCTCTGTACTAACCTTCAATCCCGGGTTTTTGAAAAGATTTTAGAAAAAGAGAGGAAGAAATGTTTTGGCAAGCATTTTTGAAAGGTTGTACGCGGCAAGCAGTTTACAGGAATTTAGACCAAAGCTATGTTCACATACAACTGGTGGGAGTTCACTACCCCCTATAGTATACTATGGGCCATTTTTGATATGGCAGTCTTGCATATCAAAATGGCGAGGAGACATACGCCCCCACAAAAGGACAAGGGACAAGGGACTAGCCTGCACACAAAAGCATGATGATGAGTGGCAAACTAGGGCATGCGGCCATGGGCAACAAGCCTTGGACAAGCATCCTCGAGGCGTCGTGGCATGCGGCCATGGACGGCCATGGGCAACAGGCCTTAGACAAGCCCTAGACAAGCATGACCATGACACTTTGCAACTCCGGGCACAACTATGACTATTTGCTAAAGCGAAACTACTTACAACTGGAAATGAAAGCTAAAAACGACTAAGTTACAAGCTAATGCTAAGGAAATGGCAAGAATTTTTTATCGAAAAGAAAGCTTGACGACGATCTCTCCAGAAAATGGAGGATGCCTTCAACAAAGACGAAGGACTGCTTTTATAGAGCTTCAGACAAGGCTCTGTTCCACCTCTGACATTCCCTACTCCACTTTCCTGCCAGTTTACTCCATGATCTCACGTACATGTCTTTTACCAGAGCGGTTGGAGAGCAACGACTGAGATTAATTGGCCTCGCATATATCATTAACACAGGTATTTAACTTTAGATATTTTTCTGAGAGCCAATCTTCGTTGGAAATCACTTCGCTTCAGCAATGCTTTTAGCAACTTCACATTTCGCTCCGTAGGAATGCTGAAGCCAAATAGAAATATCAGGTTTATAGAATTGAAACTTGAAGATTCACACATTCATGCATTTTGCTACAACAAACCTAAAAAATATTATCCTAAACAGACAACTATAGGATTTTGCATTTCACCCAATTTATGATGCTAAAGCAAACATAATTAGCAAACTCTATTCATGATGTAGCAAAGTTTCTTGCGAAATACTACTATATTTAGCCATTAACTCTCAATTCTTGAGAGTTATCACAAACCTAACAAAAAATAATTTTAATACGGAAGAAAAACTTGCCAACTTGTTCATGTGTAGCTGACACCTATAGTTTACTATGTGACACCATTTGATATCACACAAAAAATATAAACAAAATAATAGTAAAAGAAAAAGAAAAAAAATGGTGTGACACCAAATGGTGCAACATAAGTAAAATGTAGGTGTCACCACACATGAATAAGTAGGCAAGTTTTTCTCGTAATACACATTTTATAACACTTTATTATAATAAACGAATAATTAATAATTAAAATGAAATTATACTTATAAAAACTAATCATATAAACTAGTTGTTTGTTTTTAGTATATCACAACTCATCTCCACTCCTCTAACATTCCATCAAACCTCTATTTAATAATATCAAACTTTATCTAATTCTCAACTTTTTTCTTATATATATATTTTTATATGTTTATCTTTTTGTTTCTCTCAAATTTAACTATTATCATTGTCACTTAATTGAATTATTAATATAACTTATAAATTGGTTTAGAAATTAGAAATTTAATATTTAAAAATTTAGAAATTTAATTAAAAATATCAAAATTAAAAGAAATATAAAAACAAATATTTACATATATTCCTTTGTGTTGTTTTTGTGCTCTATACACTCAAAATTAACATAATTCTTTTTTTGAAAAAGTAAAAAAGAGTCGTAGTTCAGCGTCATTAGTGTTTTTCATGATTAAAAAGTCATGAGTTTGAAGTTTCTCTTTTAATTGTTGTTGTACTAAAAAAACATAAAATTAAAAAAAAAATTAATTTATAAAGATAAACAATCTATATTTATGATTTTCATTAAGTTGAATAATATTATGAATTTAATATACAAATGAAAATGAAAAGAAATGAGAAAAAAAATATTATTTTTAATTTTATTGTACTATAATGACTAGAAGTTTACTTAAATGAGAAAGTTTAATTTTGTAAATATAAACATCAACATTAAGAGAAATAATAAAAGGAAAAAAAACAAATCAATTCAATTTTGTTGTAATATCTTTATTTTCATATTGACAAAAATTGATTCAAATGAACAAATTTAAATTTGTGAGGATAAATAATTTAAATTTATTGTTTTCGAGTAGTTAATTATCAAAGTTTTGAAATAGAATTATAAATTAAAAAATTAAGTTATAAAGATTAAAATTAAAATATGTCATTATAGTTAAAATAAATACGAAAAAAAATAGTGAAATTATTGTGTGAATCTGAAAAAAAAAAAAAAAAAAAAAAAAAAAAAAAAAAAAAGTCATAATTCTTTTGTTATGTATATAATATGATACTTTTTAACTCCAGGTGTCTGGCTTAGGGATAGGCATGGTTATCCTGGTTATAATGGAGCGAAATTCCAATTTTTCAATTAAAAAAAAAAAAGGATTAATGGCTAGACATTTTTTTTATTAAACTATATACTATAAAATAAAATATATTAAACTTATAAATGTGTACAAATATACATGGTCGTGTTGGCCATTACGGTCGTATCCCTGATTCCATGGCAGTCTGGCTAGAGCCTCAAATTTTCTTTTCTACTCTGCTGTAGAATGAGATCCTCCCTGGGCTTCATGGCTGGTCACCAACTAGCTTTCTATGAATCCTACTATCTCAAGAGCTATGACATACTCCTTGGGGTAATGTGCACGAACCCCTCCCTGGATCTCCGGTCTTAACCCTGTCAAGAACTAGTCTATCTTCTTTTCCTCAGTATCTATGTATGTATGTGCAAAATGACCTAACTCGGTAAACCTTCACTTATACTCAGCAACAGTGAGATTTCCTTGTTTTAACGTGAGAAACATAGACGCATTCTCTTATCTTGCTGCAGTGGTGAAGTACCTCTTCTTGAATTCTTCTCTAAACGGAGTCTAGGTGACCACCGCTCATCCGGTGAAAATCCTCATTATCGCTCCTCTCCACCACCCAATGAGAGTCCTCTCTTAACATGAATACGACACAATGAACATGGTGTTCTTCAGGGTAGTTCATATCATGAAAGATATTTTCCATTCTGTCTAGCCACATCTTTACAACTACGGGGTTACCTGTCATACCCGTGAACTAGATGGGATCCCACTTCTTAAACTCTTAAAGATATCTGCCCTCAAGGTGATTGATCGGGCAATGCGAGCCGCATGTACTATTGTTTAGTAATTAATTCGGAGTGACTTATCGCAAAGTATGGCTCATAATAGCATTACGCACAAGTATACGCGGTCGAATTACAGCAAGTAATAAGTATTTATTTTATCGATCCCACAGGGAATTGGAAGCACAATGACATACGTCAAGGGTCAAAATAGCAAAAAATGTACTTGAAAGTGTTTTGGATTGTAATACTAATCTAATGCTAATGCTAATGCTGATACAGATGCAAATGCTATGTGAATGAGAATGTACTACTAATTGTGAATAATCTAACCAGAATGAAGAATAAAACAGGCATACGTTGCGCGGTGGGTTCGAAATCATACTTCTCTCTCAAACAAATGCTTTTACATTTGTTAATGAAGACCACAGCTTCCGATGTGGCTCCTCGTGATTAGTCTCGGGGCAGTGTATGTGCCAGCGGGATTGAGTAACCCCATTTAATAATGCAATAGCCATTGCATCAGACTAAATTTAGCCTGCTGGGTCTTCCTCCAAGTTCCTCTTTCGAGTGTACTGAAGGCCAACACACGTGGGTAGCGATCCGACGTGTGCTTAATTAATTTACAGCATTATAAATTCATTCACCCGCATTCCAATTTACTTCTACTTCCTAATCGTCTTATTGTACCTAGAATTATATGAATTACTTAACAAGGAATCATTCATAATACAATTTAATCAAGCAAGGTAAGTTTTCATGAGAAAAACAGTTCTTACTAAACTTTAACTTCAAGTCCCCATCGGAGAACTTGACTGTAACCTGTAGGTACTCTACCCTTTAGGTTTGCCAAATTAGCCTATGCTTACGTAAACAGCTAGTGAGATAGTTATTCCTAACATCTTTCTAAGAAGAGCTTAAGATTAAGTCTTACCTAGTGAGCACGGTTAGATTAAACTCTTAACATTCTATTTTCCAAGGCAATTGCTAAGCACTCGCAAGTGGATGGTCAATTGACTTGCGATAAATAAGAACAACCGTTGTTCTTACTCGTTTTCCTCCTTACCTTAACATTAAGTTAACTATATTACTTTCCAGTTTTCCTAAGATTATTTTCTTTCATTAATTCTAATTATAAGTTGTTAGTAGGAGATCAAGTATGAAACAAAAAACTCATAGAATTAAATTGAGAAATGACTCACTGTGTTCATGAAATGCATAAAGAAAAAAAGAGTATGAAATGAGAAATAAGAAATACAATGCTAGTTTAATCCATCTATGAAGTAATAGAATTGCCATCATTGTTGCCAATTAAATCTTCTACACGTCGCGTTGATACTAAGTTCTTCTGGGCTACAGATGAACAGGATTCCACCGAGATCTCCCAAGAGACCTCGGTGTCTCGAGCGCTCATCAATGGTAGTTCCCATTCAAACCAGCACACTTTCTTCTTTGATCAATCTTCTATTTATAATGTCCAGAGTTTCTTGTTGATCACGTCTAATCCTTGCGCCGTCCTTCTAGAATATTCGATTTGCCAATTATTTCCGTCTTGGTCCCATTAATTTCGTAATTTGATTGCCAGTTAACTTTTTCCTTTTCTATCCTGTTGACTCATCCGCTCCATCTTTGGAAAACTTTCCTGCGAACGTAAGACACGTAATAGATTTATGCTTAATAGCCTAGTTTCCACTCTTATACACGCGTTTGGCATCTAAAAAGCGCATAATGCACAGTTTTGCTGATGCGTTTGCTTTTAGCTCGCATATACGAATAATTGCAGATGTTTGAGTTGAATTCCCTATTTTCTTCGCTTGCTTACTTATTTTTTGAGTAAATTGCAAGGTTTCAGAGGCTTAAATAATGCTATTAGTTAGCGCTATCACGCCCCCAAACTTGAATATTGCTCGCCGCGAGCAATACTTCTATCAATAGGAGATACAGAAAGGATGATAACTATAGTAACTTACTATCGAGTTGCTTCTTATTCCTAAGTCGTGGTTCTCTGCTTAAAACAAAACATGAAGTAGTCAATTGGTACCCAGGGTCCCGATGTAAACTAGTCTACTTCTTTCATTAGTTCTAACGTCTTCCATGTTTGGCCGGCAGAATGAACATCCTTAGAGTTAATGCCTATGACTCAAAACTTGTCTATCAAATCCTTGATCTCCCTAAGTTTGCCCAAAACTCCCAGTCAAGGTAACTAGTCAGGTTCCATTAATCCTTCGTGGAGTATGCTACTGCATTCCTGCTTAGGCCGTACTCATATTACAATCCGCAGTTCTCAATATAACATTTGAGCACAGGATGGTTTAGCTTGCTCTAAGGTGGATAGCAGAGTATTAGAGATCTTATGGCTTATACGCACTTGCATTTTGCATCCTTGCTAAAAAAGTTTTGATCTTTATTTTATAAAATTATTTATTATTTTTTAAAAAAAAACAACTCTTTCTTTTCACACTCCTCGGGCTACCCTCACCCCCAAACTTAAAATCTTCATTATCCTTAATGAAGGTGAGGTTTAGTTCCCTCAAACTTAGTGAGTCTCAAATTTAATTTCCTTGCTTTGAGCTTTCAATTTTATCCCTTAGAGTGTTCATTCTCTCTTCCTACTTATAGCGTCTACTATTACTAAAACTGTGCTATCCTAGTAAACTCGCTCTCCTGATATCACAATTATACCTAAGATTATTTAGTTGGAGAACCATTAACCTATGCAATGCGAAGTATTTATATAGTTCGGTTATTATGTTTATCCAACAATTCAATGAATGTTTACATCTAAGTTTATCTATATCAATTTGACATAAATTTAAACATAATTAAATGTATGTTACCGAGTTTAGACAGGTACTTCTTTTAGTTTGCTGAATCGGCGTTCTCTACAATTGGTTCTGCAAACTCTACTGGTGGCATCCACTTCTACAATATTTCAGTTGGAAAGGGTGGAAGTCTGAACTGTGGGCTCCTTCTCTAGAGCTCTCTTCTAATGCTTCGATCCCTTGTTTGCATATACGCACAGGATGTGTGTGCCTGCATATGAAGTGCAACACCTAGCTCTAAAACTCTTCATTTCTGCACTGAGAGTCATCTACTGTAAGAATCCGTAATTTCTAACTACGATCCTTAGCACATGCTGACTCAAATTCAATAACAAAACATGCAGTTTCAAAATTTCAAATTAAAAACTTAAAGTAACTGCTCTTGTGGGATTATTTCAAATTAATAAATAAATAATAGAAGCCCTTGGCCTAGGTGTTTACAAAATGAGTCCAAATAAAACAAATGATAGTAATGGGCTTGCATGCCCAATAGTTTAACAAATTATTTCAAAACGAAATTTACAGGAGTCCTTAATCTAACATGCTGCTGAAAGGAAGAATGACAACTATCCTAACAGACTACTCAAGTAATGCAGCAACCGCCTCGGTGGTGTCTCTAATTACCTGTGGAAAGAAAATAACCACAAAAAGGGTGAGTATAAAAGAATACTCAATAAGAACTCCTCTACTAGGGTACAATGCACAAAGTAGAACTCAACATGCTAGCAATACATATCTACTCTCGTCTCAACATAGCTTACTACCTGTCCAAGAATTTTGTTACATGTCTTTCTCAACCAATCAACTTACTCTCAGCTTATCTTAGCTTTTTACTTGGTCATAAGGTTCGTTGCATGACTCTCTTGTGAGGCCGTCAAGACACTCACCTAACTTTAGCAATAAAACTAGTCATGAGGTACGTTACATAACCCTCTTGTGAGGCTCTAAAGACACTCACCTACTCTAGATAATATGACTGGTCATGAAGTTTGTTACACAACTCTCTTGTGGGGCCCTTGAGACACTCACCTATTCTAGATAATATGACTGGTCATGAAGTTCGTTACACAACTCTCTTGTGAGGCCCTTGAGACACTCACTTGCTCTAGATAACATAACTGGTCATGAAGTTCGTTACACAACTCTCTTGTGTGGCCATTGAGACACTCACCTGTTCTAGATAATATGACCAATCATGAAGTTCGTTACATAGCTATCTAGCTCAAACACAACTTTTCACTACTGGTTAACTGACGACACCGGTCCAGGTGAGCCATCTACCTGAAACTCAATGCGTGTACGCATACACCGCATGGTGCTAAAAACCAGTCAGGTGTAGGCCTACACAGTACTGACTTGGTCCAGGTTGACATGCCTAATGACTCGAAGAAAGGTGTCCACTGAGTCACAGTCCTGGAGACCCTCACCAGCCAACCGAGTCAGCTTGTTCACACCTATCGCCCCAAGCTAGAATCCTCCCATAGTAGGCGTACATTATGATCAGGGCTCGCCTAGAGGGCTACAAACTAGGCATCGTCGGAGGCGACATGTTACATCACATCTCTGACTATCGGGTGCGGGATTAAAATCCTCAACGACACCGACCCAATGAGGCAACAGTATGTTGTGTCTCTACAACCTCTAAATGATGACAGCCAAGAATTCTAAATACAAGTGCTTATCAGCTCAGTCCTATAGATCACTAAACATGCCGATTATACCCACACAGTCATCCTAGCAGGATACTACTCAACACAAGATCAAGACTAGCTATATTCTGAAAACACGTCATCACGAGCTCACACATATACCAAGAGAAACAAGAAAGAACAACAGAAAATACCAACGTTCTAAGACCCCATAATCCTTGCATGTTCACAAGAAATATAATTATAAGAAATACATACACAATAGCACCTCGAGACCCCATAATCCCGAAGCACACATGCAGTTATAACATTAAAGATACATAAGCAAGGTGGTACCCCGGGACCCCATAATCCTAAGACACATCAAACAGAGTAAACAGGTCAACAGAATAACAACAATCACAACCAAACATACACCAAACAAACACCCTATTCAACATCAATACATATTAGAGAACACAGTGAGTTTCGCCTTGTGCAGGGTTCACACAACCCGAGTAGAGATGGTCCTTACCTGTTTTAAAATACATAACAACTAAATGAAAATACTCATTGAGCTGCAACCAAAGGATTAAACAGCTAGTTGTTTCGACCTAATAATATACATTAAAAAATCAGTCTCAACATACCACAACCTAATAACTCAAATTGAACCTTAACCCAACGAAAATAGCTCACCAAAACTTACCCAATCTCGAACTTAACACAACTGTCCAAATTTGGTGAAGTACAAAACAAAGTCGAACCTGCAACACAGACTTCAAACCCAACAAGTACAACCCTTCACCACAACCCCAAACAAAATACTCATCGTTACATACAACCAAGCCCAAATGATTAATCAATAATAATGGAATCGGAAATCCTTACCCAAGATCTGAAAAGAATAACCACGAACGAGCAAAAACCCACAAACACAGCTGCGTGCGCACCACACTGCTGACGCTGAAACTCGACACAGGCGGATGGAATTGGCAGGGGTCGCGACTGTTGCGTGGCTTGCGAGTCTGTGGTGGTGACGTCAGGCGCGGCGTGAGCAGGAGACACGGGCTGCGGCAGTCGATGCAGTGCATGGTCGTGGCGAGGCGAAGCCAAACGGCGGAGCAATCGAGAAGCAGGCGTGCGCGCCGACGAGCTGACGCAGAACAGGGGACGCACGCAGGCCTTCGACGAATGGGCAGGGACGCGTGCATGGATTTGGCGGACGGTGCAGCTGGGTGACGATGGCGGCTTGGTAAGGTCTGCGGTGGCCAGTGGGTGATCTGTGAAGAAGAGGTGCGGCGGCGGCTAAGGTTAGGTGAAGAGGATGGAGAAGATGAGGAAGATAGGGTTTTTTTTTTCTTTTAATTACTCAAAATGAGTTTCCTTTTTTTTTTTTTTAATTTAAAATACTTAAAATAGCCTTTTTCTTTAAAACCAACATCCAGCCCATTTATTTTCTTTTAAAACCCTTAAATCAAATCTCTTTTCTTTATTTTTTCTTTTTAATAAAATTCAAAACACCATTCCCCTTCCCTTTTCCTTTAAATAAAACTAGCCTTAAAAAATTCTCTTTTACAAATCCATAACTTAATTTCACAAATGCCCCTAAGATTTCTGAAACTGCAAAATCACCTAACAAATAATTAATAATTGCAAAATGGCCCCTATGGGTAAAGTTATCAAAATACCCTTATGGCCAAACTTAACAAAAAATTTAACTTGAAAATTTGGGGCGTTACAACATTCCCTCATGTTATGACTTTCGTCCTCGAAAATCTTATGAGTGAAACAACTGTAACAACCCGACTTCTAAATAGTCCTAAACCCAGTTCTTTCTCGACATGCATGATTCAAATACATTAAACATCCACACTTTTAAAATGGGAATCTGAAAACAAATGCCGACTTCGTTTAATCCAAAACAGTTTACAAATCAAGCCATAAAAATAAAACATAGTTGAGCCTCTGGCTAGAGATTATTAAAACAATTCAAAAACATGGAATCCAATATGAGTAAAAGTCTATCCTACATGCTGAATCAAGACAACAAAACAAATAATAAAACAACAGACGCCCATGATCATTCAGCTCCTCCTCTAGCCGTCCTGGTACTGTCCTAAGTTACCTGGTGGAAAACCATAAAAATAAGGGAGAGTAAAATGGCACTCAGTAAAAATTCCCAACCGGGGTACAGTATGTAAAAGCCACATCATCTAGCATCCTAGCATACAAGCAATACAGATTACCAATAGGAACATAGCATGAGTCATCAACATGACTCCCAAAGCTCGAGAGTCACTAACTTTCGGCTAAGTGATCAACTCTCTAACTGATCCTAGACACTTGGGAGAGTACCCAAGCATCTGGCTCTACACTGGATAAGGATGGTGTACTGACGACACTAGCCCGAGGGAACCGTCCTCTAGCATCTAATGCGTGTGTGCGTATACCGCATGCTGTTGAAAACTGGGGCATATGTAGACCTACACAAACTACGTCGGTCCAGGTACGCATGCCTAAGACTCAGAAAGGTGTCCACTGATCCACAGTTGGTGGGAGGCCCTCGGCACCGAACTGTGGTGGCCTGTTCACACCAACCCCTGAAGTAAGATTGTCCCAAGGTAGGTTTACACTAAGAAAAGGACCCCGTTCTTGCAAGCCACAGACTAGGCTTATATTGGGGTGGTAGCTTTCCACACCAGTCTGCCAGGGGCGGGAAATCAATCCTCACTGGTCCCGACCTGTGGGGCATCATACGTTGTGTCCACTCTCAGCCTCTAGATGATAAAAACCTGGCAAACTCTAACTAAGGATGATAGGTCTAATTATAAACAGCAAACCAATAGTTGCATACCAGATAACTTAATAGGATACTACAGTCTCAAGTTGCATCAATGCTACATTCCATGCCCTGACAGTTCATTCACAAGGTTCTAACATAACAGAAACAATCCTCATAATCATTACAGGCCAACATCACAAGAAACCTATCCACTAACACATGCTCATAAAGCAGTAAAGCAAGCAGGCAGCATACAATCAATGGAAATCATGCAGGGTCCACACAATCCACGACTAGGAACCCTTACCTGAAATAATCACAAAATAACAATAAAAATGCTTCTTGAGCTGCAGATACCAATGCAAATAGAAACAACCTAAGACAAATGATACTAATAAGAAACAACAGAAAATCAAATTAAAACGAGCAAGGAACCATAGGACAGGCTTTTACCCAAAATCCGAGAATAGGAAGCTCGATAAGCAAAGCCTCGACTGCGGCAAGAACACGAGGCTGTGCGGCTTAGCATCTGCGTAGGAGCTACAGGAGTGTGCGGCAGCAAGGGCATGCGGGACGGTCGTAGGGTGCAACTGCGCAAGGACAGGTGCTGATGTGCAGGCGACGTGGGCGAGCGGCACAGCTGAGTGGGCAGGCTACTCGTGAATGCTGGGCAAGGCAGATCGGTGCGTGCGGTAGCAATGCGGGCGTGGCTGCGCTGCAGCTGGGCAGCGATGGTGAGGCGACATGGCACGACTGCGGCACGGTGCAGCTTGGGCTGCAATCGGCGAGGCGAGGCTGCACGTGAGCGTGGGCGTGCGGCAGCGAGAGGCAAAGCGAGCAAGCTATGCAGCTATGCGTGAGGTGATCGGCGAGGAGTGGCCTGCGATCGCAAGCGGCTGTGGGCATAGCTGCTCGGTGTTGCTCTCAGCGGTGATGGAGAAGAGGGAAGGAGAAGGTGGAGATGAAGAGACTCTGGCTTTTGGATCGATCAAAACACAAAATTCCCTTTTTCCTTCATTTTTTTTTTCTTTAACCAAAACAAGCTCATTTCCCAAAAAATGTAAAAACTAACCTCCAAACACCTGAAACCACAAAAATAACCCTGAACTCAGCAAAAATGCAAGAATGACCCTGAACTTAATAAATTAGCAAAATGTCCCTTAAGACCTAAAAAGCAATAACGGCCCAACGTAACAACTGAAACAGCTAAAATCATACCTGGAGAACCGTGATGAAAACTCGGGCCATTACAATACTCCCTCCTTTTATAACTTTCGTCCTCAAAAGTGCCTAAGACTAAAACAACTCTGGGTAATGAGTCCTCATCTCATCCTTAAACTCCCAAGTTGCTTCCTCAACTTTCTGGCACCTCCACTGAATTTTCACTAAGCTGATCTCTCAGTTAAGCAAGATTTTGCGCTCTCGGGTTATAATCCGTACAGGCTTCTTCTCGAAGCTCAAGTCCTTGTTCAGCTCTAACGGCTCAAAGTCAACAATATGAGATGGGTCTGCCACATCTCGGTGCAACATCGACACATGAAAAATACTGTGCACTACCGACAAAGACGAAGGCAAGGCCAAACAGTAAGTAACTGAACCAACTTGCTCAAGAATCTAAAAGGGGCCTACAAACCTGGGACTCAACTTCCCACGCTTACCAAACTTCAGAACACCACGTATCGCAGCTACTTTCATAAACACATGGTGGCCAACCTCAAACTCTAAGTCCCTACGCAGAACATCGGCATAGCTTTTCTTTCTACTCTGTGTTGTCATCATACGAGACCTAATCTTCTGAACTGCATCATTAGTCATCTTTAACAACTCGAGACCTAAAACCTGTCTGTCACAAACCTCTTTCCAAAACACTAGAGATCTACAACTCTTTCCATACAAGGCCTCAAATGGAGCCATCTGAATAGTCGCTTGATAACTATTTCTATACGCAAACTCCATCAGATACAAATACTGATCCCAACTGCTCGAAAATCTAACACACAGGCTCGCAACATATCTTCCAAAATCTGGTTCACCCTCTCAGTCTGACCATCGGTCTGAGGATGGAACGCTGTACTGAAGCTGCACTCGATGCCTAAACCTTTCTAGAGTGCTCTCCAGAAACGAGAAGTAAAACGAGAATCTCGATCCGACATAATCTTTGCTGGAACCCTATGGTACCAAATGATCTGCTACAAAAATAACTGTGCCATCTGTTCCACGATATAGGTGATCCTACCAGGAATGAAATGTGCACTCTTGGTCAAACGATCAATAACAACCCAGATCTGAGTAAACCCTCTTGGTGTCCTCGACAACCCAGAAATATAATCCATGGAGATCTCCTCCCACTTCCACTGAGGCACACTCAGTGGCTGCAACAAGCTTGCTGGTTTCTGTCTGGGGCCTTCACTTGTTGACAAGTGAGACACCTGCTAACAAACTCTACAATCTTTCTCTTCATGTTGCTCCACCAAAAAGTCTATTTATGATCCTGATACATTTTGGTACCTCCTGGGTGCCAAGTAAATGGAGAACTATGATCCTCGATAAGCAACTCAGCTCGCAGTCCCGCGTCGGCCGGCAGGCAAAGGCGACCTCTAAATCTTAAACCTCCATCTGGTGGTTATAAAAAAATCAAAATCTCCATCTATGTGAACCCTAGCAATCAATCTACTCAACTCGAGATCACTCAGCTGGCAATCAATAATCCTCTCCCTAATCAAAGGCTGAACAGTCAACTAGACTACTCTGGCGATAACCTCTCCCAACAACACTGTTATGCCAGCTTGCTCAAACTCTTTCCGCAATGGAAGCTGGGAACTCAACAAAGCTGTAGAATGCTACGTCTTTCTACTTAAGACATCAGCCACAACATTGGCTTTACCTAGGTGGTACAAAATCTCACAGTCATAATCCTTAACTAACTCAAGCCACCTCCTCTATCTCATATTTAACTCCTTCTGAGTGAACAAGTACTTAAGACTTTGATGATCCGTGAACATCTAGATCTTCTCCCCATACAGATAGTGCCTCCAAATCTTCAGTGCGAAGACCACTACTACCAACTCCATGTCATGAGTCGGGTAATTCTGCTTGTATGGCTTCAACTGGCGAGAAGCATACGCAATCACCTTGCCATGCTGCATCAACACGCAACCTAAGACAAACTTGGAAGCATTGTTGTACACTAAAAAACCACCTGTTCCCTCCGAAACTGCCAAAACTAGGGCTGACATCAAACTATGCTTCAATGTAGCAAAACTCTTATCACAACTGGCATCCCAAAAAAAATCAACCCACTTCCTCGTCAACCGAGTAAGGGTGCTGCTTTAGCGGAAAAGTCCTTGACGAAACGTCGGTAATAGCCTGCCAAACCCAGAAAGCTACGAATCTCTACGATGATAGTCGGTATGGCCCACAAACTCACTACACCAATCTTAGTGGGGTCTACTGTAATACCATCTCCCGAAACCACGTGACCTAGGAAGGCCACTTGCTCTAACCAAAAGTCACACTGGGAAAACTTAGCATACAACTTATTCTCTCTCAGAGCTGCTAAAACTTGCCTCAGATGCAAGGCATGGTCCTCCTTAGTCTTAGAATAAATCAAAATGTCATCTATGAACATGATGACGAAGCTGTCCAAGAATGCCTTGAACACCCTATCCATGATGTCCATAAATGCTGCTGGAGCATTGGTCAGCCCGAAGGACATGACCATAAACTCATAATGACCATACCTCAATCTAAACGCCGTCTTAGGGATGTCTACATCCTTGATCCTCAACTGATGATAACCAAACCTCAAATCTATCTTGGAGAACACAGAAGCTCCCTAAAGCTGATCAAATAGATCCTCAATGCGAGGTAACGAGTACTTATTCTTCATTGAAACTTTATTCAGCTCCCTATAGTCTATGCAAAGGTGCATCGAACCATCCTTTTTCTTTACAAACAAAACTGGTGCTCCCCATGGGGACACACTCGAGCAGATGAATCCTTTGTCTAACATCTCCTGCAATTGCACTTTCAACTTTTTCAGTTCTGCTGGCGTCATACGGTACGGAGCCTTCGAGATTGGGGGAGTCCCCGGCTCAAGCTCAATTGTGAAGTCCACTCCTCTCGGTGGAGGCAAACTGATAAAATCAGACAACTGAACCATTGCATATACCTGAAGGACCTATTACAAGGAGCAAGGCAAAGAAGATTCAAGAGGCATATATATTACATCTTCAAAAGCTTGC
>JBBMKA010076727.1:0-14947 GCA_037833695.1 Sechiopsis laciniata | reverse complement strand
TTATAGGTTGGCCTAGGAGGAAAATAAAAGCAGTTGATTGTTTTAAATTTTGTTGGTTGATGGGGAGGAACCCAACCGAATAATTAAAAAAAAAAAAAAAAAAAAAAAAAAATCCTGTTACACCGGAGTCTCAGTTTGTTTAATTTTCATTCTCATTACTGTTACAGTTACATGAGTTGGGGCTCATATATGTTAGAATATTTTGAAATACACTTCTAAAATATCAAATATGAACTATGACGTTATCTTGAAAAAAAAAAAAAAAGAACTATAGAAAATGATAAGTATGTACTGTTTTATTAAGAAGCTAGCAGAGAATTTTCTTTACAAAGTGATTGTTTTCCTTGGAAAATCACTATTTTATGGCAAGACCTTATCCTACAATTTAGATGTCACAAAGAAAAAAAAAATAGAAGTCATTCATTTAGTTTGGTAGCTTCGAGGACCATCAATTTTTGTGGTACATTTTTTCAAACACAATCTTTAAGGTGGCTATTATCTGTAATCTGTGCTTATTATTGGTATCAAGTGATAATAATTTTAGAGGCTGTTTGTTTGGCAGATTTAGGTCGGATTTAATTTTAGAATTTATTAAGTTTTTTTCGAAAATTTACATCAAAACGATTTTTTACTAATTGCTCCTCATTTTTACTTTTTAAAAAAATACTTATTTCTAATCATTCATTTTTAATTATTTATTTATAATTGTTCAATCATTTCTAATCACTCATTTTTAATCATTATTTTCAAATCAATTAAAATAACTCATTTTTAATCATTTTTTTATAAATAAATTTTTTACTCTAACTCCGTACAAAAACTACATCAATATAATCTTTAAGCTAAAAATCCTAAACACCCGCATAGTGGTTAAATGTGGCAGTCCAAATTTTATTAAACAATGATTGAAAATAAGTATTTTTCAATTCTCAATCATAATACCTTATTTAACAATCTGAAAAAAATTTAAATTCAAGCCAATAGATTTACTTTTTTTTTTTTTAAGTGTAAAAATATTAAAAATAGTAGACCAGATACTTGTAATCAGGCTGAAGGGCAATAGCAGCTGGGATTGGAAAATAAAAGAAAAGGCTAGCAGGATATAGTATAGCATTAAAAAATCACACGAAGGGAGAAAATTATATTGTTTGAGTGAAGGTTGTAGAATCCACAACTCATTAAAAATCAAATCTTTTTATCAAAATCTCACTACAAAACATGATGAAAAACTGAATTTAGGGATTTAAATTGTTCATTCATCTTCTTGGCTGCGCAACCTAGCAAGTTTGTTGGTAACAACAACGTCAAGTTGAGCTGCCCTCTCAACAATCTCTTTCCTCTTCCTTGTGGACACATCGTGAGCAATCTCGGCACAGTAAGTCCTGTTGTGCATCATCAAGATTTCGAGTTCCTTGACATTATGAACAACAAACTTCTTGAACCCATTGGGAAGATAGTGGCGGGTCTTCTTGTCAGTGCCGTAACCAATGTTCGGCATCAACGTGCATCCTTTGAACTTTCTTCTCACTCTGGAATCAATACCCTTTGGTCTTCTCCAGTTTTCCTGTCAGATGATTGAAGCAGGATGAGCAAAGCAAAAATACTAATGGCATCGATACACTATGGTAATTAGACGATATGTATGTACGCAGGGATTTAGTAACAGAAGGCTTATTAATAAGCAAACCGTGTCGCAAGACCTGTGTAGATTTGATATATGCCCTAAAAACGAGATGTCCAGATAATTAATTTGGTCTGGACATTAGATACCATGGGCAAGTTGAATTTATAGCTACACTAAAAATTACATAAATTAAATGAAAAACTCTGAACTGCAACCTCAGCCGAAAGATGGTGAAATGTGTTTATATAATCACAAATTCAGGGATTTGGGTAGTTTGCATCATAGGTTGCAGAATCTAGTAAAGAAAAAAACATGGCAAAAAAACAGTAAAGAATATACAACTTAGATCAGATGGTAGTGCATGAAAATTATCATCATTAAATTGCAGAAAAGATGGGTTATCATCATCACGCCATGTTGTATATCCGAATTATAAAACTTTTTAAATTAAAGCCCATAAAATCCACAAAATGGTTAAAAAGTATTTCTTCGGTCCAGACAGTGGATTAAAGAACTCAACCTTTTGGGTTACATAAAAATATCAAAATGGAATGTACAACTTGGATCAGATGGTAGTGCATGAAAATATTCATCATTTAAATGCAGAAATGATGGGTTATCATCATCACGCCATGTTGTGCATTATAATCGTTAACAAGGAATCAAAAAGTATCAAAAAAATTTAACCTAGACTTCAAAAAATAAATACTACTTCGTGTAATCGTTAACAAGAGTTCAAACGTACAAGGGTTCAAAAAGTACAGAAATTAAACCTAGCAATAGTATATTCTAAATTAAAATTAGGTAATATGAACAACTAACAGTAACGAGAATCAGATACGATGTCTATCACCATCAAACATCCATTGATGCAAGTAAGACTGGGGCGACAATAAATATCATCATCTTCCTTATTTCGAATTCTAACATAAATCAAACAAATGTACGTAGAAAAAATTGAAATACCGACAGAGATACTAATAGTCAGAACATTTGAAACAACATTACACAACATCAAATAGATCAAATGCAAAAACATATCCTAAATAACGTCATAAAATCAAATTATAGTAAATGAACTCCTAGCAATTGCAAGAATCAGATAATCTGTCTATCACCACCTTACATCTATAGATGCAAATAAGACTGGGGCGACAATAAATATCATCATCTTCCTTCTTGCGAATCTTACAATACATAAAACGAAAATATGCAGAGCAGATTGTAATACCTTGACACAAATCCTTCGATCATACTGGGGCCTCTTGAACTTCGTTGTCCTCTTCTTCACTATCTTCTTTGTCAACAAAGGCACCGCCATTTTCGCTTATACCTACAGATTGCATAACAAGACCGATTACAAATTAGCTTAATGCAAAATCTTATAAACCTCGAAATCACAAAAGACGCTAAATAACAGATTCTCGACAGAACTAAAGACGATTGAGAAACATCCATACAATATATTGGAATCTCATTGATCCAAATGTAAAAGGACAGCTTAAAGAGGATAAATCGAAACGAACCCTAGCGGCGGATCAGAGAGAAAAATTCACAGTTTCTAGGGTTTCACTTGGCCGGCTTAGATGATTAGCTCCAACATTTCGAATGGTATATATAGAGAATGCTCGTTCGATTAGGGTTTCTCTTTTTCTGTTTCAAATGCAACTCGATTTTGTTATGTTGGCCCATGGGCTCTAACAGATTAGCCCATTACATTAGTATTAATTATGATCCCTATAATCAATTTTATTTCAATAGGTCACTTCTCTTTTCAATGTTCAAATAGCCAATTTTACCAAATTTCATAATTATGTGTTAATAATTTGTATTTGATTTTTATTAGTCCAATAAATGTCTTATGAGAGATTGAGTATTCAACTTATAAAAAATAAGTAATTGGTAGTCATTTGATTTAATAGTTTTTCTCGCTTCATATTCATATTCGAGAGAATTTGGACTTATCTAAAAAGCCGCTCAAACTTGAGAGATAACAATAACATTTACAATTTGTGACCTCCAATGAATTATACCTTAACACTTTAAGGATCCATTGGCACAATTGGGACCACCTTTCAAATACAACTAACATTCGTACTTATCTTATAAATGTTATGAGGTTTTCTTCCATTCTTAATGTAGAACTCTCAATATGACTTCTCAAGATGGTGACTTTATAGTTTTATCATTCCTTAATTTGATCCCAATTTCTTTTCACTATACCAAATATTTGTATTAGTTTAATGAGTCCAGATACCATATAAAACTAATTGTCAATGAGTAAAGTGACTTTCATCTATCTTATAAAAGATATAAAGTCTTTTCACTTTTCTAATGTGTGATCCTCAATATGCTTCATCAAGATCGTCTTTCTTTGGATTCACCAATCTTATATTGGATTTCAATTTTCAATTTAATTAGACCAACTTGTTTGAATTCGATGAACTATGATACTATATTTAATAACATGGTATTCTATTCAAAACTTGGTTGAAATAACCAACAGTATCAAAGCAATGTAAGGAGGCCTAACATCTATTATCTAATAGATCAATTTAGTACTACACTAGCCCAAACACGCTTAGCTGAGTTTCGAGGAGTTCCCGTGCATTCAGTACTCCACATCAAAACGAGCAAAATAATTATTTTTTGAAATTAATCTGACCAGCATTGGTTTAGTCCTTTTGTGGCATGAGTCCTGGACAATCACATTGCTCAAATATAACGGTGAACGAGTCCATAACACAGCAAAACAAAACCGCATGTTTATTATACATTGCTACATTGCTGACACACGCACTGACAGTGGCAACAACCAATATACAGAGCGATACAGCCTGACTTGTCATTTACAAACATGGATACAGTTTCACATCAAATTCGACCACAGAACATCGTTAAGAGACCCGGCATTGCAACGTCCGAGCAACCACAAAATGATGGACTAATTGTGTGCTTTCATGTACCAGGCGACATGACTGTGCTAGGGCACTGCTGGATTTTCATCATTGATACATCTTTGAGGATAATGTTCTTGATATGATTTGTCGAAGCATGCATCAGCTCGAGATACAAAACTCATGTCCTTTCGCTTGTAGAAGCTTCCATCGACCCCCTCGAGCGCCTTAACTTGAAATCAAGATCGATGAGGAAGTAGCATTTAGCTTGCTCTCTAGCGTAACGAACGCTGCCGTTCAATTTATTGAGAAGTCTACGAGACAGGTTTAGGGCAAGGCCTTGCTGTGAAGTCCACTGCTGTCCTCCTCCAACCATATCTTGGATTAGTTCAGAAGGCAGACCTTGGCCTGGATGTGTCATTCTACATACAAAGAAACCAGAACAAATCATTGTCAAAATAGTTAGTTCATAGCAAGAACATAAGAGAAATATGGATTGAAAAAGTGACCACTACAAACAATTCAGTCATCATGTGATAAACAGAGAGCATACATGAAGCAGCTTACCCGTCAATGAACGAACGGAAGAAAAATATATATATTGTTTTGTGCTTTTCAGCTGAAATTTCATTGAAATAATGGAATTAAACTAGGAGCTTCTATCTTTAGTATGGTAGTTCTTTTTATAAGAAACAAGAATTTAATCATTGTTTAAATTCGGTAACGGTTTATGACTACTACAAAACGAACCCACACATACAAAATCAAAAGTCACTGTGTAGAAAATAAATGACCAGTTGGTAGAATTCATGTGGCTGCAAAGTACACTCATTTTACACCTTAACATATTTTTCATTGTAGAGAAGGTCTAAATCATTGCGAATTTTTAAACGAGGAATAAATCATTACTTACTCAAGTTTAGAGACTAAATTGTTACGTTAGTGAAAGTACAAAACCCAAGTGTGTTTTTAAACTTGAAAATTGATATTTGTGCAGAAAATTGGTTGTATTTTCTTATGAAAATCAGACAAAGGTGATAAAGAAAGACAAAAAGAGTCTATTGCCAGCATGACTTTTAAATAATGTTGATTTGAATGATCCAGGCCTACTTTTATTTTCATTGAGACAAATACTGAAGAATATTAGTTCGTCGAGCATATTTCATACCTACGGAATCAAGACCTACTGCAATTTGCATCATGTTATATATGTTCACTCTCTCAAGTTTCCTATAAACATATACAAAACAAATCTGTGCAAAAAAAAAAAGATATAAAATGGGGGGAAACTGTGATGCACAAGCAAAATAGACGAGTTACTCAAGTACCTGATCTGCAAGTGAATATGTTCGTTTCCATCTTGTATGAGCTTCAAACCAGACGAAATTTTGATTTCGACCCAACCATCCAGAACAGGTGCGTACTGCACTACGTTAAGTAAGAAATCTGACAACACCAGCTGAAGCTTAATTTGATCGCCGCAAAGAGGTAACATTTTGATTTCTTCTGGAATTTCATGAAAAAGTTTTATGTTTTTCTCTCTGACAACAGTCATGATTTGACAGATAATGGCGTCCAGAACACTCCCCAGAAGAAAGTCTTCTCTGTTTACCTCTACTTGACTGTTAAACCAGGAGAAAAATCAAAGCAACGTAGAACAAAGTTGAGCAGATTATAGAGATTTAAATGCATAACAAGATAATTGACCATTTGGGTTCAATAGAAGTTAAGGTATGTGTACACTTTTGTGCTTTCTAGATGTCTTCATTCAGCCACAATGGAAAGACCATTTCATTGAACGAAATAAAAGAATACAATGTCATATAAAAAAGAGCCAAAATTTCTCCGTACCTTTTCTTGAAACCAGACACAATTCTCAAAAATAACTAACACCGGGGCTAAGTTTCAGCTGCAATGAAGAAATTTCTTTGTTGCTCTGCCTAGGAATGGCCTAGCAACGATGTTTTCTTCTACCTTTTAACTCTTTTGAGGTAGATTACAACAATCGTTGCACATTATTAAATGCAACTTTATAGTTAAATAGGATCATATTAAACAAGGCTAACTACGTGTTCGATTTCCTAAAAAATGTGTTTGTGGCTTATACTTATTCACCTGATTGTTCTCTTAGGTCCCGTTGCCATGTTAAACAACTAGCAAATTCAAAAGTTCTTGACATGGTCTTCCATTTTATCTCAATCAGAGTTTGGTTTCTTATTATTATTATCATTCTTTTTAAAGCAGTTCATGGCATGGTTAATGACCGAAAAGGAAACATGAAAAACAAAAGGAAACAAATCACCAGCAGTAGAAAAAAAAATTGTACATAAAGAAGACGTTTTCCAAGATGATACATACCCTCCTTCTAAACTTTTGAAGTCCATATCCTCTATGATAGTCGTGATTTGTTTCTCGCACGCATCACTAGTATCGAGGAAGAGTTTCTGGTTTTCTGTCATGCCAGAATTTACAAGGAGCTCGTGAGTAAATCTGAGGCCATTTAAAGGATTTTTCATCTCCTGTTTTATGTAAGTCAACTCCTTAAGCTGCAAATTGACTTCTCTGTTGCCTAGCCCAAGTCCTTCAGAGACTCCTTGCGAGTTAGGCTCAACAATTTGTAGGAAGCAGATACAACCAATGGCATTTCCTTCTGCATCAGTCCTCTTGTTTGATGTTAAAAGCACCTCCACATAGTTCCCATCCTTATCAAAAAATCCTAACGGAAACCTCTCGGTTTCTTCACCACCGACACCTTGATATAGTAGGATCATAAACCTAGTGAGGGTATCCAGACCTTTCAGCCTACAGAAATTCCCAAAGATCTCCCCTGCTAGCATTTTTCCTTTAACTTCATCTTTCCTCCAACCAGAAAGTTTTTCCATGGCTGCAGTCCATTCACAACAATAACCATTCTCGTCCGAAGCAAATATTGGTGGAATTAATGGACTCAGACTTTCAATAATAGTCTTATAATCTCCTTGCAGACGGATAAATTTATCCATCACACCCTTCTCAGATGTAACATCTTGCCCAACAAGGCAGACCCCGACAATTTTGTTCATGTAATCCCTACTTGTGCATGCATTAACTACAATATAAACGGTAGAGTTTTCTTTATCAGTTCCAAAGCTTCTTAGTTTCAACTCCACATTTTTGTCTTCCTTACCTGAAAAACACAAGAACAATCATATCAAAAGGGAATAGCAATTACACTTGGTGGAAATCAATAGTTAGCTTCAAAAACTAGAAGATCGACACTCCCCCATGAAAATGAGTGGTAGAAGTCATAATTGAGAACTTTTTCTATCTCCGTAAGAGACTAAGAGTCTATATCCAAATTTCTATTACCGTGCCTCTTGACTCTAGCAACTTTTTTTTCCTTTTTATTTCAAATTTTAAACCTTCTAGGCTTCTAGCAACTAATATTAAATGGCCATAATACCTGCAACTTACCTTGCAGAGCATGAAAAAGAAAATCTTCAGCAGTTCCACGTGAATCTTCATGAACGATTTCCTTAACCAAAGATCTCCCCAAGGCTTCACTAGTTTGTAATCCTACAAGTTCAGAAATTTTAGCATTCCATCCATTGATCACACCAGTTGAGTCGACACCCAAAATTGGAATAGTTGCTGTTTCAATCAACCTAACCATTTCACATGCAACTGTACTGAGTTCATCAATATCCTGGACCTCAGATTCACTCCGCTGGGCTGACATTTCTGTCTTTAAATCACTGTCTCTAGAGTTCGAAAAAGACTCCCTCATAATAAGCTGCGATGAATGAATGGCATTTATTTCATGAACTTCCCAAGGTATACTTCTACTCTTTGCAACTTCAAGAAACGCTTTAAATGAAGATCTTGGGTGCATTCTTCCACCATCATCCTTATCCTCTGGATGATGCTTGGCTCCCCCCCATTGGATTTCCTTTGCAGCATGGGACCTGAACCAGAATAAGAAATCTTTTGAACTAATTTTTGCAGCTGCCATACCGCACACTGCATCACCCAGTGAAGCAGCTTCAGGGTAGCCAGCAGCCGCCAAACTATCCGTGCTCAGTCCCGTAGAATCCCCATGGTTATTGAGTACCCATTCTGCAAGATCTTTGACTTGTGCTTCAGTTGGAGTTACGCCTAGTAAGCAACATGCCCCGTTACAGTACAATGCTGCACCATCACACTTCACAAGATCCTTTATACTAGGAGACTGGGTCAGCAATGCAAATGGTGAGCCTCGAAGGAGCATGTCACAGAGTAAAGTTTGTGTCTTGAGAACCTTTTTCTCTATTACTTGTAGTGACAATTGAAGGTCCATGTAAAGCTGCAGCCCGAATGCCTGCATGAGAAACTCGCAAGCATAACGAAGTGGGAAAGGGACATATCGCGGAGAAGTATGGTGGCACACTACCAGGCCCCATAACCTTGTTGGCGAGTCATCACTATTCATGGTTACCGCCATCACTAAAGAGGATAAGGAACCCATATTTGTCATGTACTGCAAATGACAGCTATGAGGTGATCGAAGAGTTGAATTCACCAAACAAAGAGGCTGCTTAAGCTCATCACTTTGAACGACTCGCACAGGCTTCGCATCGCAATCACAAATTATCCTAACGCGGTTTTGCTTGAATAAAAAACGAGCAGCTTGAGGTATATCCATGGCAGGATAATGTAACCCAAGGTATGGCTCTAAATCCGACCTTCTGATTTCAGACACCACTTCACCATGTTCATCATCATGGAACTTATACACCATCACTCTATCATACCCTGTAAGCTTCTGAACACTTTCCACAACCGTGTCACATAAAACACCAATATCACCAGCAGGTAGAGCCTGCAACCTGGAAATCGCCCGAACCGCAAGTTTCTGTGACTGAACAGCGCCGGCAATTGACAATGCAGGATCAACAGACCGTGCAGGCTCCAAATCGATCACAATCCCCACATCAATCCTATGCATTATAGCATAAAACGGCTTCTGATTAGCCCTAGAATGGACCCAAACAGGGTTCAACAGGGAAACCTCCCTCGAGGAAGCCGCTTTCGCCAAAGAAGCACCCGAGGAAGGCGTAAACAAAGCCCTCATATCAATCCCAATCAATCCCTTCCCCTGAGCCGACTCAAACTGATCATTCAACCCCAATAAGTCAAAACAATTCTCACTATAGCTAATAATTTTAAAACTAGACGCATCAATCGCAATCAAACAACCAAAGGACTGAACCAAACCGCCCCTCTGAATCCTAGACAGATAAACAGAGATTTGCTCTTCGGGAACAGATTGAGGCGCTTCAAGAACTGACCTAGAGTAATTAAAAGACTCACCAGAGGCATCCGATTGCTCAAACCTGTTCAAAAGTTCAGCATCGGCATTGTATTGCATGAGAGCCACAGTTCTGGTTCCGGTGCTGGTGGTGTTGCTAGGGCGAGCCCTCATGTTGCTATCCGCCGAGGACGAAATCGCCATCGCTCCTCGTTCTCCGCTGCGATTCTTGTCCATGAAATTGTTGGATTGTGTTGTTGAGAGAAAGTAATTATGGATGAAGATGAAGGTTTATGCCTATGGTGTTCATGAGTGACTCTTGGGGAGAAACAAGTTCCGTACGTCTCTATCGAGAATGGAGTTTCTTCGCTTTTGGGTTTTATCTTCCCGAGAGGTGACTCGTCGTCATCTCTTGTCGCTGATTCTTCATCCATTTCTCTGTGTTTAGCTTGGAATTTACTCCCTTTGTTTTTGGATTAGCATATTTTACCCGTCACTATCTTCTTTTTTTTATTTTTCCTTTTATATATTACTTCCCTTCGAACTTTCTTTTTTTTTTTTTTTTTTAAATTATTCATCAGTTGGGGCTATTTGCTTTGGGAAAAGTTGGGTGGAAAAAAGAAGAACCGACTCATTTAAATATTAAAAATCTTCTCTCAATTTGAATATTTGTAGGAGATATTCTAAGAAACTTTATATGAATATGAATATGAATATTTATAAAAAATGTTGTTTGAATATAGTTATTTGAAAGAGATCTTATAATTTTTATTTTATTTTTTTGTAAAATTAATATTTGAAGGTTTATATTTTTTTTAATTAATACAATAATGATTATATAATTAGTGTAATTATTGTGTAATCGAAACTTTTGTAAAAAAAAATTACTATAATTCCTTTTCTAAATTTATATATATTATAATTAACCTTTTCTTATAGAATGTGTAATTTTTTTTTAGGAATATTTAATCAAAATAATATACATATGTAATTATTCATTAACTAATTTATTCATATTAATTTTTTTATCATAAAATAATTTTGTTTTGTTTTAGAAACAAAATATTAATCTATTAATTGTTAATTTAATATGCGAGTGAAAATTTTAAAATATATACGTTATTGTATATATTAATTAAAAATATGCATATTTTATGAAATGACTTGGTGTCTCATTGAATTTTGGATCTACAAATTCTCATAGCCTAAGTTCAATTCTAAGTTATGACTAACATTTTTTAATTTGTTATTCCTTTAATCTATTTTTTCTTTCGCTTTTATTCCTTCTTCTTCTTTTTTTTATTCATTAGAGAGAGAGAGATTTTTTTAATATATTTTTATATGGTTAATTTTTGAATTTTAATATATTTCCGTTCATTTTTTTATTTTTAGTGCATTTGTTCACTTTTACTTTTTCATCCTTTTTTAATTATTTATAGACAATTATTTTATTATCTTCATTATTTTTACAAAAAAAATTTCTTTATTTTATTTGTTCTGTGTATAATTTATTTATTTTATTTTTATATGTTTACTTCTTTTTTTAATTAATATATATAGTAGGGAGTTGATTGTTCGAATTACTTTCTAAATACATTAAATATGCAAATTGAGATATACTGGTTGTTTTTTATAAACATGTTTTTTTATATAATTTTTTTTTTATTGATTTAAATTATTTTTTAAACTTAAAAGATCACAAACTTATATTATTTTATATAATATAAATGATAAATTTATTCTCTTGACAAAATTAAGTCTATATAAATGTTTTTTTTTTAGGTTAACAAATTAGTTTTATTATTAATCCTATAAGAAACTATTTTAAAAGAAGATTTGAAATGATGGGTTTGAATGAGATGTTGGATAAAGTGCTTGATTGAGAGGTTGGAATGAAAGGTTGGAATGAGATGATGGAAAGAGGGGTTGTTTTCCCTTCCTCTTCCTCTCATTTCCTTCTTATTCATGTAGCCCCTTTGGACTTTGTTTTTTTGGAAAAATATTTTTTTAATCTTGAGTAAAGCTCCCATTTGTGTAAGTAATCTTTAGGCAAGTTTCAATTTAGTTCATATGTTTCAAGGTTGAACACTTTAACTTCTGACATTTTAATAATACTCACTTCTAGGCCTCGTTTGATAACAATTTTATTTTTAGTTTTTAGCTTTTGAAATTTAAGTCTACTTCAACTACTTTATCATATGTTTTTCTTACTTAAATATCTACATTTTACCTATAATTGTAGAAACCAAATAAAAATTTGAAAATAAAAAAAAGTAGCTTCCAAATATATATTTTTTTAATCTGGTTAGAAAATCACATACTTTTTAAGGAAATATTGATACATTGTAAGAAAAATGAAGCACATAGTAGGAATTTTGAATAAAAATAAGCTTAAATTTAAAATTACAAAAAAAAAAGAAAAAAAAACCAAATGGTTATCGGGCTTAACTATTGAGATAACAAAATTGTTAATTACTAAAATGATAATTAGATCAATTTTACTTGAGAAATTGTATTTGATGTATTATTTTCACAAACTAATTATAAATGTAAGTAAATTTTAAAATATTTGCATCCATAATCATTAATACGTTTGTATCATAAATATTTAGTAATACAATATTATAAGAAAGTATGTAATGATATTTATTAATATTAATGACTCTAATTGTCATTTTTTCTAAAATTATCTATAATTACTTTTTAGATTTGACTAGCCTCGTAAACTTTCCTTTTAAATTTCATTATATGTATAGAATAATTAGGTCAGTTTTTCTATCCATTTAATTTTTAAAAGAAAATAAGTATAAAAGTAAATAAAAAACAAATTACATATTGATTAAAAGTAAATATTATTAAAATGTCAACGATACAAGTGTTCAGTTTTGAAATTTAAAGATCAAATTGAAATTATATCACAAACCTAGGGACTAAAAATGTATTTTTTTTCTTTCTTTTTTTTTTAATTTTAAATTAGGTCATTCATTGTATGTTGTCTAATATAAACCACATTTTATTTTCTTTATTTTATTATTTATTTTTTAAAGTTAAAATAAAATAGAATGTGACTTATATTGGATCTAAATACTCATTTTGGTTTAGATGCTTGGGACAAATTCGATTTTTTATATCA
Source organism: Sechiopsis laciniata (assembly GCA_037833695.1). NCBI lineage: Eukaryota > Viridiplantae > Streptophyta > Magnoliopsida > Cucurbitales > Cucurbitaceae > Sechiopsis > Sechiopsis laciniata. Next base: position 2,027 of record JBBMKA010076727.1, on the reverse strand, counting down.
AATAAGCACTTAAGCTTATGCTTGTTTGAGTCGTGTTTAAATTATTTGTTTAAATTTTTTACCTACTTAAATCATATCAGAATTTTAAAAATTATTATCCACACGAATCTTTGATACAATATTAAGTAATATAGAATTGCACTTCAAAATCGAATGATAACGGAGGAAGTAACTCGTGAATCATTTAAAGAGGTTGAAATATCCTTACATTTTTAACAAATATAAACATATTATAAACATATTTGATCCAATCTCTTATTTTTCTAAAAAAATGAGAAAAATAAAACCGACTCCAAAAAGAAAACCCCCTGCTTTTTATCCAGGTTGGGTTAAACATTCGATGTCGACATCTCAATTGGAGGGAAATATTGATATGAGGACGTGGATTAATATTTCTACAAAAGTTAATTTTAACTATATTTATAGAATGAAAAAATATCTTCCAAAAACTACGTTTTTAATCTTTATCTTTTGGATGGACTTTCAATTTGTATCTACGTTTCAAAATCAAATATTTTTACCTTTCACATTTTAATAATATTTTATTTTAGTCATTGAAATAACCGAACGGTTAGTTAGATAACAAAATATTGACTAAGATAATGATTTAGTTAATTTTAAATCAAACTAATTGATGATTATGTTTATGTAGATTTATTTATAAAAAATAATTAAAAAGGAATTCAAAATATAACTTATTAACTTTTTAATGTTTTTAGTTATAGGAAAAAGAGATGAGAAATAATTAAAATAGGAATTAAATAAAATTACCTATCATCTACTACTTCATTCATATCACCACTCCTTCAACGTCCGTGGTGTTAAAAAAACAGAGAACTATAAAAATTTAAAAACATTACACAGCAATAATTTTGCTCCTAATTCATGAAACGTAAGATTAAACAAAAAAAAAAAAAAAAACAGAGAACCATTTAAAAAACAAAGAGTGTGTTTGTTTGACATATTTAAGTAGGATTTATGTTAAGAAATTATATTGAATAATTAAAAATTGAGAGTTGTGCCTAAAACTCGTTTTGATGTAGTTTTTTAATAGGATATTTATAATAAAAACTTTGTTTGAATATAGATTTAAAATGAATAATTATTTTTAGTAGTTAAAAAAAATGATTAAAAATGAGTTATTTTGATTGATTGAAATAAATAATAAAAAATGAATGGTTATAAATGATTAAATAGTTATAAATGAATGATTAAAAATGAATTATTAGAAATAAGAATTATTTTAAAAAGTAAAAATGAAAAGGAGCTAGTAAAAATTCATTTGAATGTAAGTTTTCGAGGAGGAATTGATAAATACTAAAACTAAATTTTATCTAAATATGCCAAACAAACAATTAAGAAAATTAAAAGAAAAATAAAAAAATTACAGAGCAACAATTGCTCCTTTAATTTCTCCGACAACCTTTCTTCTGTCCGGCGACCACAAACACACACACAGAAAATACAAATGGGTTCTCAAATTCGTAGGATCAAGCTTTAAGGGCCTCGATGTCGATTGCATGGATTAAAAAATTTACAGAGCAATTTTTTATTTTTTATTTTTTTAATAATTTTTTTAGTTCTCTGTGTTTTTTTTTAAACACTACAGACCTTGAGGGGTGGTGATCTGAGTGAATAAGATGATAGGTAATTTTATTTAATTTTTATTTTAATTATTTCCCACCTCTTTCTCCTATGACTAAAAACATTAAAAAGTTAATAAGGTGTGCTTTGAGTTCTCTTTTAATTATTTTTTTATAATTAAAATCCACGTAAGTACAATTATAAATACATCATTAATTAATTTTATTTTAAAATTAATTAAATCATTATACTATTCAGGATTTTATTATCTCACTAACGATTCCATTATCTTAAAATGAAGCATAATTGAAATGTGAAGGTAAAAATGTTTAATTTTAAAATGTAGGGATCAAAGTGAAAGTTCATCCAAAAAGTAGGAACTAAAAAAATAGTTTTCCCAAAAATTATTGTTATTTAAAATGAAAAAAATATTTCTTAATATA
>JBBMKA010076716.1:0-14949 GCA_037833695.1 Sechiopsis laciniata | reverse complement strand
TCATTGTGAGTTTTTGCAAGGATCCTAGAAGGACCTCTAGCTTTGTAAAAATCAAGCAACGTTTTGGCGCTTATCAGTTCCTTACCATGAGATTCTGCTTCTCTATAATTTTCATTTATTGTAGTCTGAGGAAGAGTTGATTGATAAATGAAGTTTTATTGTTGTGATGGATGAGTGTTACCTTCGAAAGAGTCTTCATTATCTTTCGTTTGTGAAGCACTTATTTTATACTTTGGCGTGTTCTGCTTCTCAATGGTTATTTTGTTTATAGTGTTAGCCTTCAAAGTTTTTTCAACGTCAACTAATGAAATATTGACCAATTACTACTACATTTTTACATTGGGATCTATCAATTCATTATGTAAAAAAGTCAGTTCGAAAGATGTCTTAAATTACTTTAGAAGTTCCTTTATTTATTAGCTTTTCATTTAATATTTTGTTCTGGGTCGACTTGTGGGTCAACTTCAAGATGAGTCTTCGGATTTATTGTTTTGTCATTTTGTTATTTTTCTTTAGGAAGTATTGTTGTATTTTTTGTTTCGTTAAGTAGTTTGATTTCAAAATATATACATATATATGTATATATATATTATGTATATATATATTATGTATATATAGTTTTTATCTAACTCAAACGATATTTATAATTTGACCTCATTTTAAGGCCTTTTGAACTTTGATTTATTGGTAGTATATGCTAACACAACTGTCTACACCAAGGTTGACACACAATTTTATTTTTTTAAAATGAAAAGTTTCGGAAAATATATTTGGTGAAGCAACTCCAATATTAATGTTTTGCACAATTGAATATGAACAACTAAAAAAAGTATATTGAACAATCAACTTTGATACCAACTACTGAACACACGAACACAAAATACATAGCTTCACATGTTGCAATGAATAAAACAAACAAATTCAATATAATCAACCACTGAAACCTTTGTACAAAGTGAAGAAAAAGAAGAAAAAATATATATGGACAGCCTTCTTTATATACACACAAATAATCAAATATTGAAGAGAATGGCTAAATGTACAAACCTAAGGGGAGGATATAACTTTGTGTATATAAGAATATTTTTCTATACTGGATCTATATAAAATCATATATGTGTGTATTTATAGTGATTTTACGTCGTTAACGATATCCACAGATGCCGTACCATAGGATGAGCAAGAAGCTGCAACTAGAGCTGCTCCAAGACCCGAACCATCTTCAGTTGGCTTTAAAATTACATGTGGGGCAATCTCCTCTCCCAGTATTTCAACCAAAGCTTCATGTAGATACTCTCTGAACATTGTATAGCTTGTATATAAACTTCCCTCAATTGCAACAACTGTTCCTCTAAGTTTGATGTCAGATCTACTTCTTCCACCAGCGACTCCACTGCTCCCATCCCGCCCTATCTTCTTCAGGATGCTCACAATCCCAGCAGCGGCCAAGCGCGCAGCTCGATGTGTCACAATGTCGCATATTTTCACTACGAGCATTCGAACCTTTATGTGTCTATCAGTGATCTGAGAGGATAGAACCAACCACGAAAAAGATAATTAAAAACGCGGTGGTTACGCAAATACCAGGATCATTCCAATACAATAAACGAAGAAAGATAGCTTTCTTGTCCACCTCCAAGGTTTCTTCTAAGATCTGTGCAACTTTGGTTAACTCCGGGGAGCTATCTTCGTGCATTGCAGCCATCGATGGCGTACTGAAAATTTGATGGAATAGTGACCACATTGCAGAGAGTGTGTGATGGGGAGAGAGAGCAAAGGGGGTTGAGAGAGAGATTACCTCAAAATGAAGGGCACCGATAACCTGGTAGAAGCAGGGCCAAAGACATCAGATTCCTGAGATATTCTCAGAATCACTCTTCTAACAATGTCGCCGAGATACATACCCGATATCATTTTCTCAAAGCCCTACATCAAGCTCATCCATTCACAACCAAATTAGTTCTGACATAATGAAGTCATCCAAGAAATTTGACGACATAAAAACAACCATACCTGATCATTGGGATTGGGGCTATCAGCATCCAATTCAATATCGTAAGTAGTTCTTGGTAAATGAGAAGTCCAAAAGTTTCCCCATTCCATGTTGATAACCTGGATGATTAAAAATGTAATTTGAGACTGATTTCTAGACTAAAAAACACGAAAGGGATTATACTAAAGAAAAGTACCATGCTCCCGGAAGTCGTAAGAAGCCCCTGACATTTGATAATGGCATCTGCACGTTCAAGATAGCAAGCATTGGTGCCAGGGCCAATTATAACTGCAGCAACAGTGTCAGGATCTTGATAATGTCCAACAGCTAAAGTTCCCACAGTGTCATTAATCTGATTCAGAAAATGATGAACTACACTTACAATCTCCACGCAATAGTGCCTCTAACTACTAACTTCAAATTGAGATGACGAAATAAAGAAATTGCATGAACATATAAGTAAGAAATAAAGAGATATCTTAAACACAATTGTGATCTGCTCCTAAGCACAAACCAGGCCATCACACGAACGTGAATATACATATGCAATCCTCACCTGCGATCCAAATCTACATTGAATACCACTAATGTACACTCAGACTCGGACATCTGAAAATATAAGACTATTCATATGCCTATTACTTAAAAATAAGTAAATGAGTGGCAGACATCCTCTAAGTGAACCGTCTCAATTCACATTCACTCTTTCATACTCAATTTTAATCATTTCTATTTAGAAAGTAATATAGTTTTATGGTAGACATCAACATATACCATTCACAAAGACTGTAGGAATCATAGACAGTCCGCACCGTATCCATATTGAAGTATATTTTTGGTCTTGCAAACTTATCTTAGTAGAAAAGATGACCAAAAACAAGAATAAGCACATACATCCTTGTTGACTCGAAATGTCTAAGCAATAATACAGCTCTGTAAAAAAACATTAAATTTATTGAGAAGATGGGTATCAGCATCACAATGAAACAAAAAATTCTTGATTTTGAGTTATATCAGTATGTTTTTATTTATTAGATCAAATAGTCAATTTAAGCATCGATAGAGTGCAACTTCATAACAAACAGGCATATGAAGTAAATGTATCCCTCCTATGGAACAACACCAAAAATATAAACCAGGAAAAAACTTCCGCAAAGCAAGCCAATTCAAGGAAGTTGGCTGTGAAAGATCTTTCAGACCTTTGGGGTATCAGAAAAATGGAGCATTATCTTAACTTTCATCCTAAACTATAAAGGGGAAAGACATTTGTTGTTCTAGCCCATAGATAAAGACATAGGCAGACCATGCAACATTATGTAAGGAACTGGATGAAGAAATTGAAACGGGGAAAGAGTTCAGGTTTTCTAGGGGGTGGGTCTCTTTTGTATAAAGCTGCCTGGTTGGGGCTTTTGGGAATAGTTTGTTATTTTGTGAGGTGAAAAAGACCTTGGGAGGAAGAGATTGGTGCTCTTGAATTCGCCTAAGGGGATTGACCTGACCCATCCTTGTTTATGTTATATTTCTGTTAGAGTTCTGTTTTTTTTAAACAACAAAACCATCTCTACTATGTCGGAATCAGCCTGGTATAGTGGAGTTATTATCATAAATTGTTGTTCTGGAAATACTTCTTGAAACAGGGGTGAGGATAGGAGTCCTTACACATTTTTTATAAAACATAATATGTCATTCAAAGAAAATAAGAATTATAGGCAAATAAGTGGGGTGCTAATCAAGAAAAGAACAAAACACATAAAATCACACCAACAGATTTATAAGAAGGGAATAAAGTTTTTCATTCAATAGCAGTTGAAAGAAAAATTGAAGCCTACAAGTGCCATATACATGTCATCATTTCGGCCAACTTGCTAATCACATAATGCTTACCAGTACTGATACCCTCATATCCAGTCCAATCCTATCGATGGCTTGTTGTAAGGATTCTGAAGCATCTTGTCCAACCTGAAAAGTAGAACAGTTTTAATGCCCAGTAGTACGTAGCCGATGAAGCGTATTCCCTTGCATTAGCTAATAGAACAAGAACTCCTAGATAAATGTTGATGTGTCTTTATTCTTTTAGGCCAATAAAATTCAGTTTTTCTATCAGTCTTCTGGCTACGGTCCCCACTCTAGGTAAAGTCAGACTCAAATGATTGGAGTAATACTCCTAAGAAATTCGTATGTAGGATTTAACAAGCAAAAAGCAACGAGGAGAGACTACCATCCAGAACAATTTTCAAAAGAAAGAACATTTTTTCATTCTCCCCTATAGTGATTGAAACACCAATTAGTTTAAACAGCATTGAACTCAACTAACCATGTCTTCAATGGAAAATCCTTTAGTCCATTTAATCAACGCCCCATATGAAGCAGATGTTTGTTTAACAGGAAAGGAAAATGTAAATCCAAGTTCCCTTCTTCTAGCCATCAACTGATCAGGATCATCAGTTTTCTCAACGAACTCCTTCAGCGATGAAGCAATAAAATCAAAGAGATCCTGCAAGCAGGAAACATGGATCAACACATGACATATTAAATGACAGCTGATGGGAAAATCATCAACAGCAGAGGTTTGTGGTTGAAGTGAAATCACCTCGCTTGTGCCAGTCATTAAATGTTGCGGAATTGGCTGTCGCTCCACATCATGTTTCAAACTAAGAGACCTCTGGCCACCCAGATGAACTCTCAATACCCTAAAATTCGTACGCCCAAGATCCAGAGCATAAAAAGTTCCTTTTTCGCTCCTGAAGAGGGAAAAGGGACAGAAAAGGAGAACCACCCAGTAAGAACAGCCAAAACATCCCCCACACTGCAGCATAAACATGTACAACTATAATGTATATTGTAATTGCAACACATCAATCAAAATCCAAATAAGCATGTAAACACTTTTGGCCAGACAAGAACAAGAAAATAAGACACGTTATGCCCAAAACATTACCAAAGATGACTGTAGCAGCAGGCAATGCAGTAAGAAAGACTAACAACTCTCACAGGTAACGCTAAAGACAGAAACCCAATTTAAAAACGTGCAAAACTAGTAAGCAAAAGCAGAAAAAGGATCAACCAGAACACACATACAACACAAGATTGAAATTGAGGGCCGTTCTTGAAAAGGAAAAAAGATGCATCAATCCATTTCCACTAATCCAAGATCAAATGCCAGCAAGAGCAATAACTAAGTGCTATTACTATCTACCCATGAACGAAAAGATGGTGGGTTCGAATCCCTCACCCCAATTGTTGTTCCAACATCAAATCAAACAATCCAACAAGAAAGCTTCAAAAAACTACAAACAAACAAACAGAAATCGCTCAAATCCAATAAACACAGTCCTCCCCAACATCGTAAAACAGAGACAAAAGATAAAATTGATTCATGGTTACCCATTAGGCAGGTTATCGACATATGTGAGTAGCATTTTAAGCTTAGAACCACCTTCAGAGGCCAATCCAGCGTGCATTTCGACCGCCATAGCATCAACTACTTGCCTCAATCTCCTCAACGGTGTATCACACGCCACCTCAAGCTCTTCCAAAACCCCCACGACTCTCTTCCACTTGCTCCGACTCTTCACTCTCCGACCGACCATTACCGCGGCCACCGCACAAGCCGCCACCGCTACGCCGACCGCCATACCAAACGCCAACTTAACCCCCATCACGGCCGCCGGTGATCCCCCACTCCGATTAGTCCATCGAAACACGCCTTCTTCCTATTTATTATCCTCACAAACTCCCGCCGCTTTTCGATCCTTCAACACCGCCACCACGACCGCATGTCAAATTACACAGAACTCCGCCGCCACTGCCACTCGCTGGAATTCGCCTCCGTCGTGTTTTCCCGGCTGCCTCCGTCGCCGGTGAGACGCCGTAACAGACGCGCGGGTTACAGAGATGTAGAGAGAGTGAATGAATTTTGGGTGACGAGGATTGTTGGAAAGCGAAATGGGGTAGTTATTTACGGGGAGTGAAATGACGGATTTGCCCTAAATTTTCACAAATGATGTTTATTTACCGTTATTAATAAGAGAAAAAGTTGGAATTTTTTTTTTTTTTTTTTTTTTTTTTTTTTTTTTTTTTTTTTTTAACTAAAAAATTTGTAAGTGGGGGGAGGGGGAGTTTAATTGCAATATTCGACTGGGAAAAAAAAAAAAAAAAAAAAGCAATACTTTGACTTGTTTTATTAACTTTTTTTATGGTTACCTTACTATTTTTGACATTCCAGCTAGATAATCCTAAACAAAATCTGAAAAGATCTTATTTTAAAATTAGATTTTTTTTAATTGCGTAATAAGCGTATTATTTTAATTCAATAATATTTGAGACCGTGGCTGGTTATTAATTATTTTAATTATTGCTATGTCATTCTGAAAATTAAACATGTGACTATAGTTTTGAACTAAATTTCCACCAAACAAGAATCAATCAAGCCACCTATTCTTTTTGTAAGATTCATTTTTTTATTTAATATTGGAATATATTTTTTCTCCAAGTTAATATTAAAAAAATCTAAAAAATTAAGTTAATTTAGAAATGTTTATAAAATATCAAAAAGTAATATTAAATTTTGAAAGAATATAAGTATTATTTAAACAAAGAACATTTGAATAAAAATGACCATTATGTATTTTTATTGAATTATTAAACTTTGAATCTTGTATCTATTGTCTATAATGAGTGTTTGGATGATGAGTTAGTTTGAAGAGTTATTTCGAGTAGTTAGAAATTGAAAGTTATAGTTAAAAACATGTTTAGATGCGATTGTTTAAAGAGGAATTAGAGACAAGAGCGTGTTTGGATGTAGATTTGAAATGAATAATTATTTGAGTAGTTAAAAAAGAAGGATTAAAAATGAATGGTTAAAAATGAGTTATTTTGAGTAATTAGAAATGAATGATTAAACATTAAAAATTATTTTTAATAGTAAAAACGACAAATTATTTTTACTAGTTACAATAACTTATTTGAATATAATTTTTTAATAAACATTATTAAATATCCATTTTAAATCTTTCATAAATTCGACATAAATTCGACAAAGAATCACATTTCCAAGTTTCAATTAGGATTTTCACTTTTACCTAGTGATATAATATATATTCTAATATTCAAGAAATTATGGACATGACATGATTAGACAATTAATTTATTGAAGAAAAAGAGAATTATTATAATGCTAATTCGAATCAGGATGAACAAGTTTAAGGTCATTGACTATGGAGAAATTAGGCAACTACCTCTTTAATTATCTCAAGTCTATCAAACATGACAGTTTTTTATTTTTTATTTTAAAACCATTATCTAAAAAACACACTATAATTGAAATGACAAACTCACTTTTAGTATTAGGACCACTAGCTTAGAAGAACATGTTCTACTTTTTGCAATATTTATAATTAAAAATGTTAGTTTTGAGCAAATCAAATGGCTTTGAACCATGAACTAATATTTATTCTTAAGAAACCATCATATGTCTTCTATTCTCCATTTGAATTGATAGCTTCTTGTTTTTTGGAGGAGAAAGCACATGGTCATGTAAAATGAAGCTTCAAAATCACTCCTTTTGAGCTTACCATGCACAACAGTTTTATCTGCAAAATCACTCTTAATTCCTTTTCTTTTGCTATACACTCTCCATTCATATCCTCTAAAAAAAAAAAAAACAAACAAACAAAACAAAAACAATAAAAAAACCAAAAGAAACTCCTTTTTGTTTTAAGCTATGTATTGGATTATAAGTTATTGTTCACTCTTCATTCAAACAAATTGGGTGCTCAATTTTTCGATTAAATTTCTTTAAAAGGAAACATACTCATAAAAATGTGGAACATTTTTTTTGTTAAGTTACAAAATTCGTCGAAATAATTAGTTGATTTGTGTGATTTAAACTTAGTTTCTACTTCGATTGAATCGATCATTTATTATTATCATTATTATTTTAGTGGTCGAGAAATGTTGAAAAATAAACTAGCTATTGAAACCTTTTGACCAGACAATATCTGTCAAATAAAAGCACAACAACCCAACAAAATTTATCTAATAAAATCAGCAATCCAATAACAAATCAATTATAGAAATTAAATAGAGAAAGAAAGAATAACACCAGATTTTAAACTGGTTCAATCAAATGCGATCTACTCCATTAGTCCGTGATATACAATCTTTAAATGGCTTCTCACATCAATTGGCCTTAAAATCAATTCACCAGCAATTTCCTTCCTCTAGGCCAAAGCACACAACTTTTCTCTCTATGTAAAGGTTTAAGAAGACAACTCTATCTCACAAGAAAACAACTTCTAACTCTAAGGGGAAACTCTCTCTCTTCTGAGATGAAAGTTACAAAAGACGGCAGCCTCACAATAGGTTTTATAAATCTATTTTACATTTTTCACACAAATACACTAAGGTGGGTGATAACTCTCAATTCTTGAGAGTATTTTCTGCCTTATAAAGAACATTTTGAGTAAATTGCCTGAATTGTTAGAATGAGTTGAGCAAAATTATGATCAAGCTCAGAAAGGTGTTAGCAATTAGTAAGTTCTACAGTTTTCTGAGTAAAACAGGTTTTCAAGTGATTTTGTAGCATTTATGCATGATTGTGTGAGAAATTAGGATGATAAGTTCAAAATCCTGATTATCGTTAATTGTTGCAATTTCAGGATGTGCAAAATGCCAGATAGCTGGAGCCTAAATTTGGAGCTAAGTTGAAGGCAACAAAAATGGCGTGACTATTCTGGAAAGGACACGTGGCGATCATCAATGAAGAGCGATAATTACTATGTGGAAGCATCTTATCCCAGCCTTTGATCGTTTAGGCGGGAGCCATTGGAAGAAGTATTTAAGCTGGAACGTATTTGAATTTGGAAGTTTTTTCTTCATTTTCTCAATTTCTAGATTTTTGTTTCGAGAGCGTTTTTACATTTCACCATTTTTAAATTCTAGAGTAGTTATTCTTTTGGTTGATTTTATTCAAGCTACGTTGGAGTTCGTCCCAAATTCAGTTCACATTTGGAGTTTATTGATTCGAGGAACATTGTTAAGTAGAGTAGAGGATTTGGATCTGAAGCAATCTTCATTTCGCGGATCGCAACAGGCTTTTTCTTCTCTATGCTTTATGATCTCTGTTTATTGGATTTTTGCAATTTTTTGAGCTATTATCAGTTTGATTTCGCAATTTTGCAAGTTTATATGATGAATGATTACTCTATTTTTGCAATTGCTATTGTTTTGATTGTTAATATGAGTAGCTAAATCCCTAATCGAAGGAATTAGGTAAGTAGGAGTGAAGTTGCTGTTGTATTGAGTAGGAAGATGTTGAATTATGTATTCATGCTGTTTTTATTCCAAGTACGTTTCGTCTGATCAACCATTCTTGCTTGCTTTCTTTCGATTCCGAGAGGAACGTGATAGAGTGAACTTGCATTGAATTACATTAGGTTTGTTTAAGTTTCTTGCAATTTAAAGATCTGTTAGAGATAACGATTTTACTAATGCTGTTGACTCTATTTATAAATAAATGTTGTGACTCGAGAGAGAGCAGAGTGAGAGTAAATAAGGAATTCACTTTTTACCAGTAGATCTCGATGCTTAAGTAATTTCCTATGAAAACGCCTAATTCATTCCGATACTTGAATTTTACTGCTTATTCCGTTTTAATCATTTACATTGTTTACCTTTATTGCATTATCGTTGAAGCATTTGATTTCATCGTCTGCTTTAGCATTTCATTTGTTAATCCACTTACAACACAATTACACCACCATGTAATCTTTTTCTGAGAAGAAGTTGAAAATTAACACTAAATCCTCGAGGAGATGACCTCTAAGAGAATAAAACTTGCTACAACAATGACTGTGTACACTTGCACATATTTGATCAAGAGTTTTTAGGTACTCATCAAATTATTGTTATAGCATATCTTGAGTGAAATCTGGTCGAGTTGTTTGACAATTGGACAAGTTTTTTTTGGCGCCATTGTCGGAGATTTGTGTTTGTTTAATTTTTAATTTTCAGAATCAATTTAAGAATAGAGTGTGAATGTTGAAGCTGATCAACTAATTTAGTTTTATTTTGTAGGAGCATTCTCGTGTATGGTCAGAGAAGTAATCGATATTGAAATCAATCACGAGTTAGAAAGAACATTGCATAGAAGAATAAGAGAAAATAGAAGAATGGATGCTAGGCAAGTGAAAGAACCTCACGAGCAAAATAATCCTCTTGCTGGAGCAAATCGAGTTGATGAGCGACAGGTTGATTCAATCATTCTCGCGAATGATCGAGACAGAGCCTTACGAAATTATGCTACACCAGATGTAGCAGATTTATAAAGAGGAACTATTAGGTTGGAGATCGCAGCAAGATCTTTTGAACCTAAACCAGTTATGTTTTTTATGCTGCAAAATATAGGCCATTTTCAAGACTAGCAATAGAAGATCCACAGCAGCATTTACGAGCATTTATGAATGCGTGTGATTCATTCAAGATTCCTGATGTGACACCAGACAACTTGAGATTAAAATTGTTTGCATTCTCTTTGCGAGACAATGCGAAAGCATGGTTAGATAGTCTGGAAGATGAAGACCTAATGATCGGTGCGATTCCGGTGCTAATATAATATCCAGTAACTAATTCAAAGTCAACTTATGCTAAGTGTAACTCGGAATCACTTACGCGCAAGTATACGTGGTTGAAAATTACAGCAAGTAATAAGTATATAAATTTATCTATCCCACAGGGATTGATGTCTAGAGCTAACACTATTAAGATAAGAGTCATGCAGAAAAGTAAAGCATGAGTTGTATAAGTTGTTAATTTGTTTGAAATTGAATGCGTAAATAAATATGATGCTGAGACTAAAATAAATATGATGCAATGAGTAATAATAACTAACAATCCTAGAAAATACTAAGCACGTGGGCTAGTCAAAGAGAGTCTTGCTTCCCTAACATATAAGTACTTCTGCACTTAATGATTTATGGCAGAGCCAGCTTCCGCTGCGAACTCCATACTAGTAACAAGGCTATGAAAGCATTTAGTAAGGTTATTCCTAACACTTTAAACGGTGAAAAGACTTTCACACAACCTAATGTAGCATACTGGGTCAACATGCGGTTTCTTCTTCCGAACTCACCACAAGGTATGTACGTGGGTAGCTAATCGACGCACATATATGTAAAATAACATGCAGTAGTGTAAAACTCAATGACCTACATTCCTAGCATACTTCTATTCATGAATAATTAAAGAAAACTCCTACAGCGCAACCATAGAGATAAACATCAAATAGAAGTTAAACCAGACTATTTTATTGCAACTATGAAATGTTTAAAACTACAAGCTACTCCTAATAAAACAGTACAATGGAACTTGCATAGTTGAAGATGTGTAGTCCCCTTGTCATCGGCTTCTACGAACACTGCCATTTACTTCTCTCCACGATAGGCTTCATGGCCAACCGACCAACTCACCCTTCTCGACTCCTTGCCTTGGTATTTATAGAGTTGATTTACTTGGCCGACAAGTTGAGGTGAGCTGTGAAATCTTCATTAATGCAGGATCTCTTGATTTTCGCTGGAATTTATTTGATTGACGCCACCTTAATTACTGATTGACTCTCGATTATTACCTTATTGGCGTGTCTTTTCCAAACGTACTTTTACTTTGAATTTGTGCCTTCTCGCGCTGCTGATCATCGTTGGTGCTGATTGTCCTTTCCTCGGCGTAGCTTTATATGTCCTGCCATTAGCATTGATTTAGCACAGTTTACTCAAGATTTATGCTAAAAATGTGAAACTACGCTTTCGATGCTAAATTATGAATGCATACTGATTTCTATGTTCTTTCATCACATTTCTTCTGTTAGCTCTCATTTTTCCCATTTATTTCTAGAATAATGCAAACTAAGATCGCCTAAAATATGCTCTATTTGAGAGCTATCAAACCCCCCAAACTTAAATCATTGCTTGTCCTCAAGTAATGAATAACTGCTTGGTTAACTAATCCAAGTTATTTAAGTATTTTCACTCTTTTCGATCCATTTCCACAATTCTTATCGCATATCATATTCTCGGCAAAAAACTTCTTTCTTTTTTCAGTTTTCAAACTTTCCTAAAGATTCAGGTTTAACCTTAAAATCCCCTTTACCACGACTGACAGATTGTTCCTCATCGCACGTATTTCTTATTGCTCAATCTATTGTATCGCAATCACTTCTAGTCTAAGTTTGCCTAACTTACTCTGCTAAGGTGGTTTATCCAGGCCCCTTATATTCCTTAAGGATTTCAGTTATCCTTTCCGCATCCCTCTTGGTTTGCACTCATATCTACTAAATTCTGTAGTTCTTAGAATAAATCGTTTGAGCATCAAACAACTCACCTAAGTAGAAGAATTTCAAGCTTGCTCTATTTTGTAGACAGTGTAATACTTAAGGTTCCTTAGGCATGCGCCTTTCTTTCCCCTTCTTATTTTTTCCAGAGTAGGTTAATCTTTATTTTATAGACTCTCTCTATTTTTTTTTTGAAGTTAAACCTTTCTTTTTCACACTCCTCGGGCTGCCTTCACCCCCAAACTTAAATTCTTCATTGCCCTCAATGAAGGTGAGGCTTAGTTCTCCCAAACTTAGCTATTACTGTGATTGCTCTACTCTATCTCAAACTCTAAGACTTCCTTGCGAATTTTTGGTTCTTTCCGTCGTCATAATAAGGACTATTCTACTGCTAGGTTTGAATCTAAGAGAATTTAAGAATTCTTCTAATTGAAATTACTTTTTTCGTTAAATTCAATTTTGCGATAATCACGCTTAGTTGAACTTTCAAAGGAAAAATTGCTGAATTTTATAAATATTAAAAAGGGAAATAAAAAAAATTGTATCCTAGAATGAAATGCATGTTCCTATCATAATAAAATTGCCACTAATCATGAAATGCATGTGGAAGGGAAATAAAATGCATAAAGCGACTAAAAAAAGAGAACGGGACTTCCATCTAAGTTGTCGCATTGTTGCTACTGCCCTTGCTTTTGTCTTGCTCCGAATTCAATAATTGTTTTAGAAATCCAGGCCATTTAGAGCATTCTGTAATTGCTGCAGCAGCCTTTAAGATGATTGCGTTTCTTTTATTTGCATACTCCCAGAAGTCTCGTGAATTTATGAAGAGCAGTTCGAAGTGTTTGTTCAGTTTGTCATGGGCTAGGATTCCTCGAATTTCTTTCTGCACTCTCTGTTGCTCCGCTCTATAGCCTTTTCATGATGTTTAGTGTGCACCTTTAGGATTCCGTCAGTTGGCTGTGGTTGCACTCCTTGATCTAAACACAATCTTGTTATAGCATTTGGGAAAAACATCTTTCTGCATTTGGCTGGAGCCCAACGTTGAATCTACTTTTCTATTATCTTGCCTATATCCATGTCTATTCCAACTTGTAATGCGTAGAGTAATAGAGCTTGTTCCTTGCTAACTATCTTCAAATTGGTGGACGAGATTATCGCATTCTTAATGAATTTAACCCAGTTTTGTAATTCTGGTTTAATGTCATCCATCCGAAATGACCATTGATTCTTCTATTTGGCCCATTCTATTCCAATTGTCTTTGCACACTCCTGCAACTGCCTCTTTGTTGGCTTCTTGAGCATCTTTCGCCATTTGTCTCCAAAATTTTCAGGAAGTAGTGAAGGTTCGTTTAGAGCCGTGGCTCTGCAATCTATCAAATGTCCTTCGACTCAAGAAAAAAATTTCTTTTCCTTGTTCAGGTTTGCATAAAACTGACGAACCCAGTCTTGTCTTGCATCCTCAGTGGGCATTCCTAGTTGTGACAAGTACATCTTGCATAATTGGTACAACGTTGCTATTGGTATACTTCCCTCTGACCATCCATGATCTTGCCAAAATCTCTTCCTAACCAATGCTTGCATACTTACCCTCGACTGATGCCTCTATGTCCTTATCACCATCGCTATCAACCACCTTACCCTTTTGAGATAAAGTGCTGCTTGAGGCCATTTAAAGAGAATACACAAAATTTCGAATTTCCAAGGTTATGATTGAACTGCTGTGGTATTTTCATCCGCACACTAGGTTTCTTTTATAGAGTTTGTAAAGATTTTTGAAAATCTTTGTGCAAGGAAAGAAATAATCACAAAAGGAAAACTAAAATTCTACACCTAAATTCAAATATTCAAACCAATTCCTTCCTAAACTATGGATTTTTTTTATAAAAAAAATACAATAAAGAGAAAATTTCAAATATAGAAAAACTTTCTATTCTAATGAAATCCTATAATTAAATTGCATAAAGTTAGAGATACCGAATTTTTACATTTCAGGAATGCTGCTGAGCAGATTTGGGTGGAACCTTTGCGCTAATTCTGTTCGGCATAATTCATTCGTGATTGGACCATTTAAAAATTTTCAGGGCGAAGCCATCTTTGATCGCCTTTTCTTGCCTTTCTTCGCCATGCGCCTTGATGCGTAAATTTCCTACCAATCCAAGCGTTGATAACGTGCAGAGTTCTAAGTTGAAGCTCATTTAAATTGCCCAAATGTCACTTTCTCGACTAATCAATTCTTGCAATGCGTATACGTCTGATAATGAGAAAATCTTAGGTACCATTACTGGTAGGCTATGATCTTCAGCGCTATAAATTTCTTCCTGCTGAATAATTATTTCTACATCTCCCCTTCCGGTTTGACGTAAAACCTCCTCAATTGGCTCTGCAGGTTCATTACCTTCCATGCCTTCTTGTTGAAGGTTTTCATCTTCATTTTTGCTTTCATCATTTGAGTTTTTCTCAGTATCAACATTGGAACTTCCTTCGTTTTCCATCACAACGCATTCTGTTTTCACTACTACAAATCCCACATATAATGACTATAATTTATTGTCATAAAGACCTTTTATGACTAAAATTAAGAGTCGTAGTATCCCGTGTCACAAAAGCTTCAACCTTGACACTACGGTAAAAG
>JBBMKA010076695.1:3164-14952 GCA_037833695.1 Sechiopsis laciniata | reverse complement strand
TAAAGATTAAAATTTGATATTTAAAATTAAAAGAATCAAAATAAAACAAAATTAAAAGTAGATTAAATTAACATTTTAGTTATTTTATTTTTCTAGTGGTTAATATTTTAAAAATAATAAAAATAAGAAACAAAATTTAATAAAATTAGGTAAGAAAAATAAATAAATATTTTGAAGTTAGGAATTTTTTTCTTTTTCTATTTCTGTGTTAGGAAATAAATATTTTAACTATTATATAATATATTTTGTTTACTTTTTCTTAATAAAACCATTATATTCTACTACTTTCTATTTTTTTTTATTTTCTAGAAGAATATATTTTTACAAGTTTCTGGTAGATTTAGTCTAAAATTTGTCTAAAATTTTAAAATTTATTATTGTTTGTTTAATTCATGTTACTAATATGTTTAGTAACAAAATATAATACTAAAAATTGATTGATAATTCAATATGATAGTTTTGAATTATATTACAGGTGTATATGTGTGTCAATAAACTAAAATGTCACGAATTTGAATTCTTCAATTTGAATTATTATTAAATTAAAAAATATGAAAATGCTTTTTAAGATCAGTCAACGAATAATTAAAATTTATAATTTTTTAATTATAAGTACATAATTGTTATTATTTACTTCAACCACATTTTCAAAAAAAAAGAAAAAAAAATTATATCAACCACTCTTAACTTCAATTTCCAAATAAGTAGTTGATTACTCCACTTCTATTAACCTCAATACCAAAACAAGTAGTTAACCACTTCATTCTCTTCCGCTCCACTCTTATGTCTAAAAAACAAACACACCCTAAGATTAGGATTATCGATTATCGAGTGTCTTGCTAGAAAAACAATTGAGTCTTTTCATAACCATTTTGCTGTTGTAGTGCAAAATTGCTAGATCTATTCCAAATCAAAGTGCAAATATAGATCTAAACCAAAATCAAACCAAATACCAAATAAAGATGAAATCAAACCAAATAAAGAAGAATGGAGAAGAGAGACAAAGCACACCGGATTTATAGTGGTTCGGGAACGTCCTACTCTACTGTTATGGATCGATTGAGCTTATTCGAACCACCATCATAATGTCATTGATAGAATGTACAAGAGCTCTCAAAGGTGGCTAGAGTTTCTACTCTCACTCTCCAATTGCAAGAAACCCCTAAATGTGCTTTATATAGGAGCACCAATAATGATTAGTAAACTAACTCTTAATTAACCCAAGTTAAACATTAACCCACCAAATGGGCTAATACATGATGTGTGATTCACCTAATAACAAAATATCCTCTTGAAGTACATATCATAAAACAAAATGGCAATCAGAATTCCAGACAAAACTGGATCAAAACTTTGCTCGGCACGAGCAAAACAGAACGGTCTTCAAGACCTCAGAATTCATAACTTTAGCAGGACAGTGAACTAAATCCACCAACGGCAACCAGAACCTGTCTTCAAAAGAGCATCTTCGAAAACAGACAATCAAAACTAAACTTCAAACAGAACGTTGCCAAATAACATGGAATCAAAACAAATGAGGTATCTCCTCTCAGAACGACATAAGCAGCTCAAAATTGAAGTCAGGATGTCCGGCCGGACTAAACTTATCAGAAACAAATACATTCAGAATCCAAATGACCCTAAAAAAACAAAGCTCGAATCAGAAATCTGAATGCTCACAACGTTGCACCAAAATATGTCAAATCCATGTAACTGCTGAACAAACTGACAAACTGTGCTTCAGAATGGCAAGAAAATAAGCACAAACAAATACTCCAAACAAACAAAAACAAACCTCTTCCAAATCAAACTCACAAACCAAGAAATTTTCAAACAGCAACAAGTCAAGAGATTTGTAAACTCCACAACAAAACAACCAGATGCAACCAAAAAATCATCTACAAATGGCCAAAAGGCAGATGATGCAACTTGCACAAGAGGTCTCGCTAAAAAAATAATGAGAAAAACGATATCTTGCAAAGCCATAATCAAAACAGATTTCTTGCAAACGAGTAGACAATCATGAAAGAGACAAACTGTTCAAAACACTGTAACCAACACTGATCAATGCAATCAAAGCCCAACAATGAGGATACATACAAGAACACAAACGGAGAAAGAACATCTATCCCCTCTTCATGTATGTAACCGAAAGCAAACGAATCTGCATCAGAATGAGAGTATACAATACCCTCTACATCGGACTTAATCACAAACCAGCAAAAGCAGACAATGAGCAAACAAATTTTAGGTCTCACCACAAACATCCTACATGAAAAATCCAACAAACGAGCCAGCTCCCTATCGAACAACAGAACGTTGCACTCTAAACCAGCAAGAACATCCTCGGGCTCAGAAGCAACTAAGATAGGATCTGAACGTGCAATGTCACTGACAAGCACTACAGGCTCAACAAACGGATTTTCAGATGGATAAGCAGAATCAATAGACAAGCATATATCAGAAGACACAACATCAGAATTCAACTGCTTCTGAACAACACAATTAACTTCTGGTGAAGAATCTGACAAATTTTCAAATGGAGTCTTAACAAATTTATCAGAAGCAACACTCATCTCACGCTGAAAAGCTTTGCCTTGCAGAATGTATAAATCATTGGAAAGCTTTTCAGACAACTTAATTTTCTCATTTTTACTCACTGAGAGTAGTCCATTTCGAGATGAGTAGTCATAACCAGCAGCATCCAAAACACCTAACGAGATAAGGTTTCGCTGAAAACTTGGAACAAATTTCATATCTGTTAGCAACTAGACGGAACTGTCATCCATGCTAAACCGAACAGAACCTACTCCCTTAATCTCAAGCTAAAGGTTCTTAGCCAACAAAACTTTGCCATTTTTCAAAATTTTCAAAATTTCAAAATTGTGCTCAAAATGGGACATGTGGAAAGAACAACCAGAGTTCATGATCCACAAATTATCAGAAAGGTCCAAATTTTTAGAATTTTCAGTCAAGAGCACCTCGCCCGAATCAGAATCTTCGAGGAAGTTAGCTGAATCATTATCAACTATCCGAACAGGTAACTTACCTTTCCTCTTCAGAATGGGACAATCATATTTCGTATGACCTTCTTCCCTGCAGTAATTGCAAGTAAATGTCTTCTGCTCTAATGGTTGTTTCCCTTTTGCAGAATTAGAGCTCGATTTACTTGACGAACTGCCTTGGCCTTTTGAAAACTTAATCTTCGCAAGCAAGGCCTCAGAATCCTTCTTTTCAATTTTCATCTCCAAATCCCTAGATCTCAAAGAATACAAAACAATGTCTAGGGTCAAAGTGTCTCTGCTGTACTTAATGACTGATTTAAGCTCTTTGAAATTTTTGGGTAACGAATTGAGGAGAATGATAGCTTGATCCTCAGAATCGAACTTCTCCCCACAATTGGCTAGGTCGCCACAAATTTTGTTGAAAGTATCAATGTTTTCCTCTAATCTCCTAGAAGGATCCATCCTAAATCTAAATAGCATCTCCTTCAAATAAATCTTATTGGATAGAGATTTAGACATGTAGAATTCTCCGAGTTTGGACCACAAGTGGCTACATCGTCTATGTTACTAACCCTTCTCAAGACATTGTCGGCCAAATGCAGGATGATTGTGCTATAGGCAATCTCACATGACTCTAATTTCTCATCATCTGTCATGGTAGCTGGCCATTTAGGAGGATTATCTAAGGCTTTTGCAACTTTCTGTTGCATCAACAAGGCTTTCATCTTCCTCTTCCATAAACCGAAGTCTCCTTTCCCATCAAATTTATCAATGACAAATCTTGCCGACATATTCAGATGATCACAAATAAAGAAAGTAGAGTATTCAGAGAATGCAAACCTCAACCCAGAAAACGACAATTTCAACAAATCAGAATTATCCAGACAAATCACAGAGCAACTATCACAATAATCAGTCCTCAAAATTTCCAGTCAATATCTCAAAACAGCCAAATTGCATCAAAATTATATCCAAATATCAGAATTGCAAACAAATTCCAGTTCGAAATCTCAAAGCAGCAGCTCAAACAATTTCAATCAACTTCACCAATGACAAAATATGTCAAAATATGCCGTAATTAACTCAAAACTCAGCCAAGTGCAAAACAATCATAAAATTGGAATCTCAATTATAAGAAAAATGAATACCAATTTGTTTTGAAAGCACTCAATTTCATTCTGACCTCTGATTAAAACACAAAATATGTAAAAAACTTACTTGTTTTCACCTACCGCATAGATGTGAATTCATAAGAATTCAACAATGACGGCTTGAATTTCAAAAATAGAATTCAATTTGAAATTGATTTCTTTAATTTCTTGGCAATCATAGACCACTTGCCAAAAAGAATCCATTACTTGCGTCAAAGTCTATCCAAATTTTGCTAAATGATTTAAGCCCAAAATACTTGAAACAATTCCAAACTTTAGTGCTGCAAATCAAAATCAACAGTCAATTTCTTCCAGATCTTGTCGGAATTACAAAAAAAAAAAAACGTCCAAAATAAACGCCGAAAATTGAATCAGAGGAAGATCGCTAAAAAAACCCCGTCAAAGACGAATAAATTGGCCAATGCAAAAGCTAGAATCGGCGCAAGCTGAACAAAACGCCATCAATTTCAAATTCCAGATGCAGAGAACTCAAATGCTCAAACTCATAATCGCGATTTCAATCATGGCCTGGAATTTCTTCAAAACGCCCATTGTCACCGATTTTTCTCAAAACTATCCCAGATCTAGTCAGTGAAGAAGGTTTACTTAAGATTTAACTTATTAATCATATATCGATATTGTGGATCAAAACCAAATCTCAACTAAAATGGAGCAATTCTTAATTGGCAGAGAAATAGATCAGAAGCAAATCAAATATCACAACAGAAGCATATATGTACCAGCTCTGATACCAAAATGTAGTGCAAAATTGCTAGATCTATTCCAAATCAAAGTGCAAATATAGATCTAAACCAAAATCAAACCAAATACCAAATAGAGATGAAATCAAACCAAATAAAGAAGGATGGAGAAGAGAGACAAAGCACACCGGATTTATAGTGGTTTGGGAACGTCCCTACTCCACTGTTATGGATCGATTGAGCTTATTCCATCCACCATCATAATGTCATTGATAGAATGTACAAGAGCTTTCAAAGGCGGCTGGAGTTTCTACTCTCACTCTCCAATTGCAAGAAACCCCTAAATGTGCTTTATACAGGAGCACCGATGCACATCTCTCATGATTAGTAAACTAACCCTTAATTAACTCAAGTTAAACATTAACTCACCAAATGGGCTAATACATGATGTGTGATTCACCTAATAACAGTTGTCTCATGGGATAACCATTTTTTAAGTCTACAAATGACACCGTACCGTTCAATCCAGTTAAATATGAGTTCTCAATGATTTGTTGTTGGCAGATAATAAACCATGGAGTTCCAACCTCACTGCTGAAGGAATTCAAAATACAAATTGAAAGTTTCTTTAATCTTTCCTACGAAGAAAAGAAATTTCTTTGGCAAAACCCACAAAACCAAGAAGGATTTGGTCAACTCTTTGTGGTATCAGAGGAACAGAAGCTTGATTGGTCAGACATGTTCTTCATAACAACTCTCCCTCTTAATCTAAGGAACCCTCATCTATTTCAAAACCTTCCACCAAAAATAAGGTTAATCTTAGCTAACTCTTAAAGCTCCAATCAAATGGTATCATTTTATTTTGATTTCTAATTAATTCCCTTATTTCTTGCAGAGACACTTTGGAAGCTTACTCAACTGAAGTTAAGAAGCTAGCAATTGTTATCTTGGACCAATTGGCTGGAGCTTTGAAAATGAATGTCGAGGAAATGAGAGAGCTATTTAGAGATGGTGTTCAGACAATGAGGATGAACTACTATCCTCCGTGTCCCGAGCCCGATAAGGCCATCGGATTCTCCGCTCATTCCGATGCCGATGCTCTCACAATTGTCTATCAACTCAATGAAACAGAAGGATTGCAAATTCGTAAAGATGGGAAATGGGTTGGTGTTAAACCACTTCCAAATGCATTTGTAGCCAACATTGGAGATATCTTGGAGGTGCTTAATCATTTTTGTGCATTCAATTTCTTCTGATTCATGTTTGTAAATTTGTTAGCCTGTTTCTTTGCTTTTACTGCAGATTGTAAGCAATGGAGTATACAAGAGCATCGAGCATAGAGTTTCATCGAATTGTTCCAAGGAAAGGCTTTCGGTTGCGACATTCTATAGTTCGAATCTAAACTCTGAGCTCGGTCCAGCCAACAGTCTCGTGGGACCGCATAACCCTGCGGTTTTTCGAAGAGTTACGCTGGAGAAGTACTTGAAAGAATTCTTTGCTCGAAAACTAGAAGGAAAATCATACCTTGAGCATATGAGAATCGATAATGAGGATGACCATGTATGTTAAAAGGAAAATTCATATATATATTTATTATATGCTGGTGGGAACAATGAATTGAATAATTAAATGCAACTGCTTGATCTTATATTCTGTATCATTAAGATATGTTCAATAAATCTTTCATCATAACTAATGGGAATTAGCTGAAATAGAACTATTTTGTGCGTGGGATAAAAATATCCTACTCGTGGTATTATTTGATATAGAATTAGAGGATGCTATCCATAAATAAGATTGATATGGTCAAATATTGATTTTCAAAAACGATCCTGTAATGTGAAAGTTAAATTGAATATTGATTTTTAAGTGAAGTTGAATTTAATTACATGAAGTTGAATTGAATTACAACTATTTCAAAAGTTAAATATTGATTTTCAAGAACGAACTTGAATTTAATTAAATGAAGTTAAATTGAACTAATCCTTTCCGTCCATCTTTGGAAAGTTGAAATTGAACTATTTACTAATAAAAAAAATGCTATCTTGAATTTGATAAGCACCATCATTGGGGTTTTGTGTCTAATTTATCCCTTCTACTATGTTTAATAAAACAAGGGGTCTAACAAAAAATTTTGAATATATTATTGGAATATAACATTGATAAAAATATCATTTTGATTCGTGAACTTTGAGATTTATTCTATTTATCTTTAAATTTTCATAAGTACAATATTAGTCCCTAAAGTTTGAGGTTTGTTTTCTTTTAGTCGATGAATTTTGAGATTTATTTTATTTTTGAAACTTCAAATGAATCTTTATGGAAAATGTTTGTTTATTTTTCTTTTTAAAAAAATTATCTGTCTATAAATTTTTTAAATATTTTTACATATTAAAATTATTAACATTATTGAACCAATTTTAATTAGGGAAATTGTATTGAATAGTCCAATTTTACAAAATAATTGCGGTAAATTTGAAAATTTTTATCCACAATAAAAAAATATGGTATTATTAATACTCATTATACAATATTATTATATTATTAATATAATATTTTGTATTATCAATATAGTATTATGTATTAATAATACAGTATAATAAGTATTAATAATAGCGTATTTTTTTATTATGATTGCTATTTTTTTTTTTTTTTTGCCTAGTATTGTAAATATTTTTCCAATTTGACTTATTTCTAAAAAAAATTCATTTCAATTAATATTAACTTTAAATTTATCACATAAACCAATTTTAAGTTTTTTTTAATATATATATATAGATTAAAATTAAACATAAAGTTTATGGACTAAATTTAAATAAATTTAAAATTTATGAACCAAAATAATATAAACTTTAAAATGATATAAAAAATGATGGGAATCCCTCCCTTACACGAAATATTCTCTTGGTCAATATTTAATAAACGTTGTTCGGCGTAAAGACTTGTTACAACATTGCCTAAAAAAAAGACTTGTTCAAACGATATTTCATACAATTTTAAAGTTCGTACAAGAAATTTTTTTTTTTTTTCAAATGTTGGAATTTCAAAATGTAATATATATATTTTTTAAGATATATTTACCAAATTTAGAAATTATGTTGTTAGAAATACAGTTGTAACAAACTTTTTTTTTTGAAAAAAGTTGTAACAAACTTTTATGTTCAATTATGTAACAATATTTAGTTATAATTTCATCACAAATATTTTATATAAAAAGGCTTTATGGCATCACTTGCAAGGATATAATCCTTTTTAGGTAACACTGTTATATTGTTTTGGAAAATGGGTGAAGAATTGAACAAAAAACGAAGTGATTCAGAATGGTGGAAGGAAGCAGAGAAATTAATAGAGTACATAAATTCTTCAAAAATGGAGGAAAATCATCCCAAAGTGGATCAAATAAAAAAAGATGAGAATTTGAAGACAACATGTTTTGGTTATATCTCTACCAAATTGGGACAAATTTGGAGAAATCCAAGTAAGAATGCAGC
This sequence comes from Sechiopsis laciniata, assembly GCA_037833695.1. Classification (NCBI taxonomy): domain Eukaryota; kingdom Viridiplantae; phylum Streptophyta; class Magnoliopsida; order Cucurbitales; family Cucurbitaceae; genus Sechiopsis; species Sechiopsis laciniata. The sequence continues at coordinate 6,604 of JBBMKA010076695.1, read as the reverse complement.
AAATTGAAGAATGGAAATTTTAGATTTTTTTAATTTGGAAATAAGAGTGATTTGAGGCAACTTTATTTGGGTTTTGAAAATTGTTGTTGAGGTTTTGAATCATTTTTCTTAATTTCTAGGTAAGTGGCTTTTAAGTTGGTATATGTTAATAATGAAAACTCAATTCTGTTTGATTGGCCAATTTCAATTTCCTGTTTTGGATGTAATCAAATGTTTGGTTCAAGCTTAACTTTATATTTTTATCTCATATTGTTTGCGTTTTTAATTTCTTAAGATTTCTTCAAGATTGGGATTATATAACTGAATGACTCAATTAAACAGAAAAATTACTAAGGAATTGTCAATAATGTTCAATAAAATTAAGGAATTAGCTAGGGGTTCTAACAAAAGTGTTGAATAAATTATTAACGTGCATTCCAACAAATTATGATTTTAAACGAATGTGATCAATTTTAAAAGATTTTCATCCACAGTCATTCATACGTTTTAATACTATAATATAAACTTCATTATTATAATATTATATTATTAATATAGTATTATAATAAAGTACGTGACAATACTTATTAATATCACAATGACTATATTTGTTAATTTTTTTTAAAAGTGATTATATTTGTAATTATTTTTTAGATTTAACTAATCTTCTAAATATTTGGTGAGTAAATATATATATATATTTATTTTTTTTTTTTTTTTTTTTTTTTTTTTTTTTTTTTTTTTTTTACATCCAATTTGAGGGAGGTTGAAGTTGAGCTATAATGTTAACTTTCTTTAAAGTTAGGGGTAAATCCATGATGATATATTAAAAACATCTCATTGGATTAGTAAAAATATTCCACCTTTTGAAAAAATGTTTTTTTTTTTTTAAATTTAGAATTTTATCCATCCCCAAAGAAATATTCCTTACATCCACAAGGTTAGTTTCAATCATTGGAATTTGTACTATTTGAGTTTGGTGCTTCATGAGTCCCACCAAGGAAAAAATGTCTCCTTGAAATAATATAAAAATCCAACTTGTACTTGGACTATTCTGCTTTGTTAATTAATAATGCATATTAAATAGAGCATTTACTTATAAATATGTGTTTTTGTGTTTACAGTGAACTACTATTACTTAAGAACTTTGAACCAACAATGCTGCAGCTAGGAGATTCTCTTCTTGTGCCTAGTGTTCAAGAGTTAGCCAAAAGCTCACCGTCGTCGGTTCCGCTTCAATGTCTGGCCCGACCAAGATCCTCCTTTCGAGTTCACCAACACTTCATCTCAGATCCCAGTTATTGACTTGAACAAATTGTTGTTCTCCAACAATTTTCAGGACTCTGAACTTGATAAGCTCCACCATGCTTGCAAAGATTGGGGCTTCTTCCAAGTACTCATAGTTAAATCTACCTTAAAAAACATTTACTTCATATCATTTTGTGATGTTATTTTTGTTTGTGCAGTTGATCAATCATGGAGTAAATGATGTGTTAGTGGAGAGTATAAAATCAGGCATTGAAGAACTGTTTAATCTTTCAATGGAAGAGAAGAGGAAATTGTGGCAAAAACCAGGAGATTTTGAAGGATTTGGACAAAGCTTTGTGTTCTCTGAGGAGCAGAAGCTTAATTGGGGAGATCTGTTTGGAATGTTTATCCTTCCTGTTTGTTTGAGGAAACCCCACTTGTTTCCCAAACTCCCTCTTCCATTCATGTACTATTTCCTCTGTTTTTCAAGATTATACACATTCTAGTATAAAACATTATGAAAGCTAAATAAACAATACACACAGCTAAAAGGTTATCAGTTCGATTTATAGTAGCTATCAACTCAGGAATGTTGGCCACCCTCAAAGGACAACCCAGTTGGTTGTCACTTGTTCGAGACCGTTAGAAAACGCTTAAACTAAAAATAAAAATTAAAATTAAAGAAAAAAAATACATATATATATATATATCCCGATTCTGACTTTGGGACGTGATATCTGACCTCCGGTTATAGGGCAGTGAAGCTCCCATTTTTTGGTTTCCAAAAAAAAAGTTGGCCGGTTTCTTTGGACAACCAAATGTTGTAGGTTAGATGCGTGGGACAGAGGGCTCGTAGTACCCGCTAGCGCTGCAAAGGATGAATTGCCATGTTAAAATAGTCCCTATGCGCATAAACTGAGCTAAATACTCGCGTGCGTGTGTGAAAACTAAGAGGTTATGGGTCCAATCTATCATAAAAACCTACCTAAGAATGTTGATAAATTACCTAGACAACCAAATGTTGTAAAATCAAGCGGTTGTTTTGAGAAAATAGTCAAAGTGCGCGTGGGTCCAATCTATGGTAACGACCTACCTAGGAATGTGATAAGTTATCTGGATAACCAAATGTTGTAAGGTTAAACAGTTGTTTCGTGAGAATAGTTAATGTGCATATAAATTGGTTTGGACACTCACGAATATAATAATCTTGATTTTATCTATATAATGTGATTTCGCATATGCCCTTCAGAGATGATTTGGATGCATATGCACTGGAGATGAAAAATCTAGCCACAAAACTTATAGACTTAATGGCAAAAGCTCTGAAAATGGAAGGTAATGAAATGAGAGAGCTGTTTGGAGATGGAATAATATCAACAAGAATGAATTATTATCCACCATGTCCACAACCAGAACTTGTAATTGGATTCAACAACCATTCAGATGCTTCTGCCATTACAATTCTTCTTCAAGTCAATGAAATGGAAGGTCTCCAAATAAGGAAGGATGGGAAATGGATTCCTGTCAAGCCTCTCCCTAATGCTTTTGTTGTCAATATTGGAGATGTTTTGGAGGAAAAAAAAAAAAAAGAAAAATTATACAGGATAGTCTCTTCTCACAAAATAATTACAAATGTAGATAATATAGTCATTAATACATTTTAATATTGTATTATAAATACCTATTAATACAATATTATGTATTATTAATACAGTATTACCATTAACACTAATGACTATAGTTGCTAAAAAAATTTAAAAGTGACCATATTTGTAATTATTTTCTAAATTTGACTAATCTTATAAGTTTCTAAAAAAAAACAGCTTTCATTTTTCTCTAACACTTTTTTTAATCAACCTCGTAAAGCTGATTGGTTTCGATGTCGAATATGAACCTTCAGATTGTCACGAATGGAATATATCGCAGCATCGAGCATCGAGTGACGGTGAACTCGGCGAAGGAGAGGGTTACGATGGCCATTTTTTGCAGCCCAGGGTTAGATGGGGAGATAGGTCCTGCCCCAAGCTTGGTGACTTCAGAAAGTCTTGCTTTGTTTAAAAGAATTGGGGTCACTGATTTTCTCAAAGGATTTTTCTCCAAGGAACTGAATGGAAAGTCATATCTTGATGCTATGAGATCCAAAATTAAGAAATGTTGCTTCATTGTTGATACATTAAATTTCTGAAAGTTTATGTATGATTTTGCTATGCAAT
>JBBMKA010076684.1:0-14954 GCA_037833695.1 Sechiopsis laciniata | reverse complement strand
CCCCCCCCCCCCCCTTCCCCCCCCCCCCCCCCCCCCCCCCCCCCCCCCCCCCCCCCCCCCCCCCCCCCCCCCCCCCCAAATCACCATCTTTTCATATTGAAATTAAAATAGTCCGTTATTTTTATTTTAATCAATTGATTTTTTTTTTTAAAGTTAGTCATTGATTTTTATGTTAAATTGATTGGCTGGTTTTTAACAAAAATAATTGACTCAATTAAAATCCTAGTTTTCATCCTTCCGTCAGCAAAAAGTAAAAAATAATAATAATAAATAAATAAAAGTTTTGATAATTACATTCAAACGATAAATTATCGAACTGTTAATAAATTGATGATTTCAATATTTGGTGGTAATTTAGTTCATCATCATAATCACGAAAACATCATAATCACGGATTCGATCTTGAGAGTATTACGTTCTTTATATTAAAAGTATTAACATTATCGAACTAAATTTAATCAATATTAATTTTAAATTTGTCTCAAAGGTTAATTTTAATTTTTTTTTCAAAATACAAAGATTAAAATCTAACTTTTAAAAGTTTATCCTTAAAAACAGAGACCAAAATAGAATATGTTAAAAAATATAAGGATCAAAATGTTATTTTAAAAGCTAGGAAATTAACGGAGAGTAACGCTGTTACTTCGTAGCAGCTGCGAAAGAAAATCCAGTACAAAATTCAACGAATGGTAAACTTACACGTCATTTTCATATTTAACAAAACTATAAAAAAATTATAAAAAAGGAATTAACGTGTTTTGAAGAAAAAAACAAATACGAACGACTTGTGAGTATTAAAAACAGAGACCATTCAACTCCTTTTCATACCCTCTTTTTTCTCCATGAGCTTCAAATTGATTTTCATTTCCTTCAACTTTTTGCCATAATAATCTTCACTTTTTTCTTCTCTCAAACCTCCATTAAAACCCTACTTGAGAAACCCCCATTTCTGTTTTGCTCAGAACGTTTTTCTGCGTCGAAAACAGGGGAAGGTACGTTGTTTCAATGTTTGGTTTTAGAATTTACTGTAACTTTTCTTTTTTTGACAGATCGTGTGGTTTTCCTTCTGATTGTTTGAAATAATTTCTGGGTAATTAATCTTGTTTAGTTTTGTGTGTTGATTGTGGTGTTTTATTTTATTTTTTTGTGAAATTTGTTCTTGTTCTGACTTTTTTTTTTGTTGTAAGAAGTGGTTTGTGTTTCTGGGGTTTGTTCTGTTTGGGGAATGGGATGGTTTTTATGTTGATTTGGGTTTTGGAAACTTGGGTTTGAGGTGGGGAGGGATATTGCCGGCAAGGTGTTTGTTAAAATTCATGGAGATTTTGGACTGTGTTTGGTTTGTGTTTGCTCTTGGTGGAGTAACTTTTGTTGTGTAAAAGTTAAAGATGCTAAATCTGAATTGATAGGTCTTGTCTGTGGGTGTTTAATAATCTCGTTTGTGGTGATTCGGCCTTGTTGGTAGATACTTGGAGGTCTTGGATTCGAACCTACGAGTGAGATTGTCGTAAAATTACTTGTTGTCCCCCGGTTCCAAGCCTTGTAACAGGCGTTGGTGTCCCGAATATGTAGTGGGGCAAAGCTTCAATTCTGGTTAAATAAGAAAATCTAGGGTTTTAAGGTTGAAGGAAGGGGAATTTGGATGTTTATTGTTTTGATTTGGGGAAAGTTTGTGATGGAGGCTTGGAGTGATCTTTTGATGTGTAGAATTTTCATTTCTGCTTTTGAGGATTCTGTATATTCTTTTCCTGTTTCTGGTCTCACTTAAATCTATCTCTATCTTTATTATTTGGATGTTGGTTCACTTTGGAATCTATATGAATTCCATCGCTTTATTCCTTTGTTTCTGCTTTTCCTTGCTGCTTTTTCCCTTTAATTCAATTTTAGTTCAAAGTGGTGTTGCTTTCATCCATGTCCGTTTTCCCCATTTTCTAATTTTTGGAGTTCAATGAAAGTAGGGAAAAGATTAAGGCATGCTAAGTTTGTTAGAGTGCTAATTAGACAACACTTATCACCTTTGTCTTAGATTTTGTGGATTTACTTTTTTGGTTCTATAGATTCCATGGTTCTCATTGATTATTGAAAATCTGAAAAAGGGAAGAAAAACTAACTTGATATTGTAATTAAGAGAATATTCCTTTTTTTCAGTTTCAGGTGCTACAAATTTTTGGCAGTTCATTGGTGCACAGATAGTTTGGAAGAAGTTCAATGGGTAACCTCAAGCTAGGAGTTGATGTTGTGGGCGCTCACGATCTTATGCCAAAAGATGGAGAGGGCTCAGCCAACGCTTTTGTTGAGCTTCACTTCGACCGTCAAAGAGTCCGAACCTCGACTAAGGAGAAGGATCTCAATCCAGTTTGGAATGAGAGCTTCTACTTTAACATATCAGATCCGAAAAATCTGTCTTACCTTACTCTTGAGGCCTTTATCTTTACCTATCAGAAAGCCAGCATTAGTCCCAAGCCCTGTTTTCTCGGAAAAGTTCGCCTTACTGGGACCTCGTTTGTTCCTTACTCTGATGCTGCCGTTTTTCACTATCCTCTGGAAAAACGAGGCGTTTTTTCGCGAATCAAAGGAGAGCTTGGCCTTAAGGTCTATGTAACTGATGATCCTTCTCTTAAGCCTTCAAATTTACTTCCTGCAGTGGAATCATCTGTGGAAAGGGATCCCCTTCCGGTTCCAGTCTCATCTGAACACCAGTCAACGTTACGAAAAATTCCGAAGTTGTTCGGAAGTCTATTTTCAACTGATAAAAATGAATCAAGACAGACATTTCATCACCTTCCCAATGAAAAGCACCCTCAGCAGGAGCACCAGCAGCATATTACACCAGCCGTGACCCATGGGCAATTTGGAATGAAAGCCGAGCCAATGTTTTCAAATGCTGTTCAGATGCACCCAGGGTCATCATTTCAATATAATGATTTTTCAGTTAGAGAGACCAGTCCTTACCTCGGCGGTGGGATGGGTTTTGGTAGTCGTTCGACTCTCGGAGACAGGCCTGCAAGCACCTATGACCTCGTAGAAAAGATGCATTATCTTTTCGTTCGAGTTGTGAAAGCCCGCGATCTTCCTACCAAGGATTTGACTGGAGGTTTGGATCCCTATGTTGAAGTGAAACTAGGGAACTTCAAGGGAAAAACAAAGCATTATGAGAAAAATTCAAGTCCGGAATGGAATGAGGTATTTGCCTTCACAAGGACGGATTTCCAATCAGCAGTGCTGGAAGTTACTCTTAAAGACAAAGATACCATAAAAGATGATTATGTTGGACGTTTGTATTTTGATCTTCATGAAGTTCCTACTCGAGTTCCACCGGATAGTCCATTGGCTCCAGAATGGTATCGCCTTGAAGACAAGAATAGATCAAAGAAAAAGGGAGAACTAATGCTTGCTGTATGGTATGGCACACAAGCTGATGAGGCTTTTTCAGAGGCCTGGCATTCTGATGCCATCTCTCCTATTGATGGCACTTCGGTCATCCCTGCGCATATTCGCTCAAAAGTTTATCATTCACCGAGATTGTGGTATGTTCGTGTCAACGTTGTTGAAGCTCAAGATTTGGTTGTACATGAGAAGTCTCGTTTCCCAGATGCTTATGTGAAGGTGCAAATTGGCAGCCAAGTTTTAAAAACAAAAACCGTGCAAACTCGGACATCAAATGCCTTATGGAATGAAGATCTGATGTTTGTTGCTGCTGAACCCTTCGATGATCATTTGATCCTTTTGGTTGAAGACCATGTTGGTCCCAACAAGGATGAAACGTTAGGGAAGGCTGTTATTCCACTGAATTCTGTTGAAAAGCGTGCTGATGGTCGACCTATCCGTAGCCGATGGTACAATCTTATGAAGTCTATGTCGGATGCTGTGGAAGAAGGGGAGGGGAAGAAAGAGAAGGATAAGGATAAGGACAAGTTTCATAGTAAAATCCATCTTCGCATTTGCCTCGAGGGTGGATATCATGTGCTCGACGAGTCAACTCACTATAGTAGTGACCTCAGACCCTCGTTGAAGCAACTTTGGAAGCCACCAATTGGTATATTGGAACTCGGCATCCTAGGCGCTGGTGGGCTTCACCCAATGAAAAGTAGGAATGGAAAGGGTACAACTGATACATTTTGTGTTGCAAAGTATGGTCAGAAATGGGTTCGAACTCGAACAATAATCGACAACTCGAGTCCAAAGTTTAATGAGCAGTACCACTGGGAAGTTTTTGATCCTGCCACAGTCCTAACTGTAGGTCTTTTTGATAATGGTCATATTGGTGGTGAATCCAGCAATAACAGGGACACGAAAATTGGTAAGATTCGAATCCGTATTTCAACTCTTGAAACCGGTCGCATATACACCCACGTGTATCCATTACTTGTCCTTCAGCCTTCTGGTGTCAAGAAGATGGGTGAGCTGCACCTCGCCCTGCGATTTCTGTGCCCATCGGTTACGAATTTGATGTTTATGTACTCGAGACCCCTATTGCCAAAAATGCACTATATAAGGCCATTGTCTGTGGGTCAGCAGGAAATGCTGCGACATCAGGCAGTCAACATTGTAGCAGCTCGACTTAGCAGGGCAGAACCTTCCCTTAGGAAGGAGGTAGTTGAGTACATGTCTGATGTGAACTCTCATCTTTGGAGCATGAGGCGAAGCAAGGCTAACTTCTTCAGGATTGTGTCGGTTTTTTCGGGATTATTTGCGATCTGGAAATGGTTTGGAGAAGTGTGCATGTGGAAAACCACCATTACTACAGTGCTGGTCCATCTTCTGTTTTTGATGTTAGTTTGTTTCCCTGAGCTGATCATGCCCACAATTTTCCTCTACATGTGTCTTATAGGAATTTGGAACTGGCGGTACCGCCCTCGGAACCCTCCACATATGGACACAAAAATCTCTTATGCCGAGGCAGTGAGCCCCGATGAGCTTGACGAAGAATTCGACTCATTTCCAACAAGTCGAAATCCAGACATAGTTCGAATGAGGTATGATCGGATGAGAAGTTTAGCAGGAAGAATCCAGTCCGTGGTCGGGGATGTAGCCACTCAAGGGGAACGAATTCAGGCACTCTTAAACTGGCGAGATCCTCGCGCAACAACCATATACATAATTTTCTGCTTCATTGCTGCTCTCGTGTTGTATGTAACGCCTTTCCAGATGCTCTTCCTTCTAACCGGTTTCTACGTCATGAGGCATCCTAGGTTCAGGAATAGAATGCCATCGGCACCGTTGAACTTCTTCCGCAGGTTGCCTGCTCGGACGGATAGTATGCTATAATTTGAACTGCAGTAATGATGGGGTTGTCAAGATTGGCTTCTCTGGCAAGATCACAAGATTTTTCTGGAACTGCTTGGTGAAAGTTGCAAGTCTTTTTGTAATCTTATTCATGTGGCTTGTATTGGTGTAGAAAGCACTGTCATTGTAATGATACATTCTGTTTGGAGTCTTGCTGTTAAATAGTGTCTTATGTTTTGACTTGAAGTGCTTATTGGGATTCAATCAACATAAGTTGCATTTAGATTAGCAGGAGTTGAATTATGAAACATCATTTTTATTGGGAAGAAAAAAGTAAGTTAGAAGATTTTGAAGTTTGGTGTTGTGTAGAACTCTATAGAAAAGAGAGTTTTTTGCAAAGAAACTTTAAATTATTATTTAAAAAAAAAAAAAAAAACATTTCTTGAAATTTGGTGATCTTTCCTTGATAAAAACATGGGCAAAAGCAAAAGGAAGAAAATGAATAGAGAGGATAAATTAAGATATTTTTTTTCCTTTTTTCAAGTTTGAAGATTTGGGATGAGATTTAAAATCATCCTTTTGGTTGAGAATCTATGTCTTAATTAGTATTTTTATAATTTGTAGAATTAGAGAATCCAACATCTAATATCAAAGTTGATCATACAAACTTTATATTAACCTACGCTCATTTTAACCATGTGTTAATGAGGAGAATTATATTCAATGATATAAATTAAGAAATTATTAATTAAAAAAATAAAATGATTTAATTATTTTTTAATGTAAGTCGATATAAATTGATAATAGAATATTGCCTGAGTAATTTATCATTATCTCTCCTTGGTCCTAATTTTTGCCAATGATCATTCGAAAAAAGAAGGAAAAAAAAGGTCAAAATTGCAAAATAGTTATAGAACATAACAAGTTAATATTTCTTTAAAAAATGAAAATCTTATCAACAATTCCATTGTCGTCCAGCGGTTAGGATATCTGGCTTTCACCCAGGAGACCCGGGTTCGATTCCCGGCAATGGAAATTTTTAAAATTTAAAATTTTGAAATTCAATCTAATTGTTGTGTTAGTTCAACCACTTAATTTTGTTGATAAAGCTTATCCTAATTATATTTATCGGTTCAATAAATCTACATATGATTTGAAACAAATCCCTCGACTGACGATTTGACACATCAATCATTTTCTTTTTTTTTAAGACATACCCATACCCATCCTACTTATGTTCTATTGTACATTGATAGTATAATTATCATATGACAATGGTCCTTTTATTGTTTTCCTTGTTTGCCAATTGCAATCAAATTTTGAAATGAACCATACAAACAATGGCTTCTTTGTCCATCAAGTTATGTATGACAAATGGAAAGTACTTTACACAATATTTAACTTTAACTAAACTTAATACTTCTTTTGCTATAAAATTGGCATGTCAACAGATGATTCATTCTTCTATAGTAAAAATAATATGGATGGTTTAGAGTATTAGTATAATAGTATTTATTAGGTTAGTATAGATTACTGTTATTGATGTTAGTCATTTTATATTCAATAATATTGTGTAAGGCTGCTTAGGCTCTTTAGGTTAAAATATATCCGTACTGCTTTTCTTTAGAAAGGCTCAAAGCCCATATGGGTCATCTCAAAAAAAAAAAAGAAAAAAAATCTAAGCCCATATGGGCACCGATTTTTTCTTAATAATAAAACCACAATACATTGATATTATTTTTTGAGTAATGGAAATACTTACCCACTTTAAAATTACATATTTTTACTTTTTTTAAAAAAATTGCTTTAATTGATAGAGAGAAATGTTAAAGTGGAGACATACAAAAAAAAATAAAAACATGTAATTTTAAAGGTAGGTAAATATTTTCAATATACTTACACCTCTTAGATAAATATTGCTTTTTTTTTTTTTACCAAGTTAAGAAAATGCCTTCTTTTCAAAAAGCAAAAATTATCTAAAACTTTACCCATTTATTTAAAAATACATCTATTTTTCAAAAATTCCAATGCAATACTTTTTTTTTTCTTTTTTTTTTATAACAAATGGCAAAATGAAAGATATTTTTGTATAATTTAGCCTTCTTTTTTAACTTCACAATTTATCAAAAACAGTATTATAAATAGATATGTTATTTATCATTGGTATTTTTCAAAATTCAAGATTAAATCTTAATATTTATAATTCACCAACGAGTGTCATGAATGGGTAATAAGCCCTCTAAATATTATTGAATTAGAAAATAAAAAATTGAATTGAAGAATTAAAACAAACAATACCAACAACTCTTCAATAATATGATTTGTGATACTACTTCCAAATCCATTTTTAAAAAATTTGCACTTTTATCAGAAGTTTCACTGAAATGTCCTATGGTTCCAACAAATCCCAAATTATCAATGTAATTAATATTTTAATAACACCAAATAAACATATATTCTTGACCAAAAAGTTGTAAGTTGAAATTTTATAACCTCAAATATTGTTGTACTAAAAACAATTAATAACAAATTTTATTTATAAGGTCACCTGCTCTTTTATTATAAGCCCAATAATTTCTCTCCCCTACATCCAATCGAATTGAGTCTCCTTCAGCCTACAAAAGAAAAGGAAGAACAAATATAGAAACATTAATGGAAATTAAAATCAGACAATTATCACAAAAGGCCAGACTTGAATTCATATTCATTTGTCAAACATAGAAAAGAAACATAAACTACAAATTAGAATGTTTCATAATCAGGTTCTAATCACGCTTAACCTACAGATTTCACAAGTACTCTTAACAAGACCTGTCAAATTAACAACTAAACTGGCTCTGCCCTCACCCGCGCATCAGATCGATGTCCATGTGAGCGTTGCGCATGTCCAGTGACTGCGAGGACGGCCACATGTTGACCGAGGATGTCGGTGTCAGATTCTGATTCTGCTGCACGTTTGCCATCGCAACTGCATGATCCACTGCCTGATGATCTGAGTCTATCACGCCTTCGATAGCTTCTCGCTTCTTGTACTTTGACTTCGAACTTCCCCACATGAAGCTCCCTACTATCACCTATTCAATCACACATTTATGCTTCAATTAGTCTTGTTCGGGTTAAAGACATGACTCTGCGCCTTCCCATTGCAAATTTAAGTATTTCATTATTCATCTGTAAAGCTTGGCGACAATCAGAGAAATTATGGACTCCCGTATGGAGCAGTTTGGTTAAGGAATCTAAGGGTGTGTTTGGATTTGGTAGAAAAGAGTGGAGTGGAAGGGTTAATGGTAGTTGATGTAGTCAACTGCTCGTTTTTTTTTTTTATGATCCAGGAACTTGGAGCTTTGCTCCTCTAAACCCAGAGACAACACTGACCCGTCCCCAGACATAACCAACTACTCGTTTGAGGATTGGTACTAACAGTGGTTGAGATACTTAACTACTCACTTGAGGATTGGTGTTAGTAGTTGTTGGGATAATTAACTATTCCTTTGGAGATTGGTATTAATGGCGGTTGAGCGAGAAGTTTGATGTGGAATTGGATATGGGGATTGATGGAAGATTTGATAGGTGGGTTATGAGTGGTTGTTTAAAACCACTCTTCTTCTAACAAAAACAAACACACTAACAGTTTTCATTTGAATTGACATTTACTACTAATTTCAACAGACCATTTGAAAGCAATAATTTACAGATCTCAACAAAGCCAAGAAGCTACCTGAACCGGGGTTGCTGCGATAAGTGCTCCTCCTACACCGCCGCCAACAACACGACCATCAGGGCTGGCAAGGGAGACACTCAGACCACCAGAGCGGTTCCTAGAGCCCCCGGTTTCTCCAAGAGAGTATGCGCCTGATAGACATATTATCTCAAAACGCCCCTACAAGTAACAAATTCATAAATAAATTTCAATTTCAGAATAGCATGTTCTAAAGAATCTAACAAACTACAAGGCTGATTGATTGCTTCAGTGAAATGATAGCATTCAAATGAAAGAGGAGAAAAAAAATATCAATACCCTCCCCCCAAGCCTAATTCTCCAAAACAAATAAGATTATCAACCTCACAACGAGTAGTCATCTATCTAAGATATCAAAATCTTACAAATTTCTTTTATCAAAGGGTACATAAATTAGTCTAACGTCAGACATATATGTGTCGAGGTGCTCGAGCATAGATAGTGTGAGGTGCTTAATCAACTACCTAAACCGTATCTGCAGGTGATTGAAAAATCGGAAAAATAAACAAACCTCATACGTGACTGTGCCTCCCGAAGTCGAAGGCTGACGAAGAGTTACAGTGGAGACAGCACCATTTGCTGACAAGATGCATAGAACTCTTGGTCCCTGCTGTGAAAAGGACATAATTTTGGCAGCAATGTCCTAAAATAAAAGTCAGACAGATATCAGTTTAAATATTAAATGAAGGTGCTATCTTGATCAAATAAATAAGATGTCCAATAAGGTAAATCTCATATAAACATATCATCTATTTTAGGAACAGTTGCTACCACTGAGTTTTGCAAATCAATGTCATTGAATGAAAATACTCTTTCATCAAATAAATAAGTTGTCTCGTAAGAATAGTTAAGGTGCACGTAAGTTGACCCTATCACGATGTTAATAATTGAGTTCTCCATTAAAATATTTCTTAGTCATTTAAGTATATTTTTGGCCTATTTTCTATAATTCTCAACCAAGCAACAAAAAATCATTTATTTAAACACAAAATAAGCTATGTATAGTATGGACCATTTCTAAAGCATTATAATTACGAGACCATGTTTAAAAACAGAAATAAAACTACACACTTTCTATGAATTATTCTCATAAATTAGACATCATTTTTTAATCGGGAATTGGGGCTTTTCCCCACTACATACTCAAGGGCACTCACACCCATCCTAAAGTCCGGACCCAAGAGACAACAAAAAAATTTACAACTAAATTCACTCTGTGTTTTGAACCTGAGACCTCCAAAAAAATATACATTAGAAACGACAAACAATGACATGAAACAGAAAATGAGGAAACAACATACTTCTCCTATTCCAATGGTGATAACATGTGGAGTAAAACCCATGCCAGCTGACCCAGAAAGTGTTTCACCTACAAAAAAAATTGAATTAGTAAAAATGCAAGAGAAGATTGTAATGTTCCAAACAAGAGACATATTATGGGAAATCAAATACCTTTAGAATCTGTTTGCAAAAGGATAAAGCGTCTGTTTGAAATTGAAGTTTAATACTTGTCATAATAATAATAATAAAAGAAGTAATAAGAGGTTAGAGTTTAATTAGGATCCTATTATGGTCTTTGATCTATTATTTTTATTCCACTTTGAGCAATTCTGTTTTAGTTATTTCCATTAGTTATCCTTTTTGTAAATTATTTCAGATCTGCCTAAATAAGTATAAGTACATGAAGTGGAGTGAAGTAGGTCCAAACATCAGGTTTTAAACAGATTTGGGTTAATGTATTAATTAAAGTTAGTGTCCATTGCTCCAATAATTTTTTATTCCAAGTTTGGGGCCTCAATAAAATATTTGAGAATAGAAGAATTATTAAAACATATCGTTAGAAAGTTTAGGGACAAGATAAAATAAGCATAAAAGAATAGATATTAAAATAGATTTGAAACCTGAAAAGGCAAAACAAAAAGTATCATCTAAAACAAATTTATGATGCAAAAACAAACTTAGAAATAATGCATGAAAGACAATATTCTAAAATTGTTTGGAACAGTTAAGAACAGTCAAGTATATTTTCAACCCTTACTCTTCAATAATAAACAATTACACTATAAATGCTACAGTTTATATATTTATACCTTTAACCCCCTCCCCCCTTTAGTTAAGCATTAATCACTTCAACTAACAGAGAGAAACTTCTTACCATTGGTGTATAATGAGAATACTTCTAAAACAAAGCAATTACTGTTTTATGTTTATTGATAACCGGTTATCAGAGCTTCACCCCAGTACATACTCGGGTACTTCCTCGCACGTCTCCAAGTCCTAGACTCGGGAGACAATAAGGGATTTTACTCATGAATTTCAAACCTGGGCAATTACTTGACAACAAGAACTCTATGCAACAATGACTTTGTATCATCAATTACCAAAAGGGCTTTAAGAAATCTCACCCATAGAAGCTAATTGTTGCTTCTTTCCCGACCCGGGAGGTCGCCCCCTTCCCCGCTTCGGCGAGGAAGCTACATTGGCAGGATTTGGAGCAGATGGAGAAGGAGACAGTGCCAAAGACACAGTCCCTTCAGTTCCATACTTGCGAGGCCGGCCTCGCTTCCGTTTCGTGGGCTCGCTCGCAACCATTCCACCAGATTGAGCCCCAACATTGCCACCATAAGGTGCAATGCCAGGGTTAGGGTCCATAGGTAACCCTGATCCAACATTGTTTCCTCCAGTATTGGCCTGAAATGCCACATTAGGGTTAGTTATGGAACGCAAGCCCTGTGTTCCAGAGCCAGAATTGCCAATTCCCCTTTGCATATAGAACGATTGCGACCCCGATATCGTCATCGGGTCCCTTCGATCCATTCTAAGACACTTAAAACTTGAAAAATCTCTACAAAATAGGCTCAATATTCAAACACAAACAACAAAGGAAGGATAGATGGTTCCTACAAAGTCAGAATTTCAAAGGAAAACTAACATGCATTGAATGGAAATGAAGCTGAGAAAACTAAAACCATAAGAAACTCAAAAAAAGGGGAAAAATCAAAGAACCCAAATGAAAAAAAACACTAAAAAGAGAGAAAAAAGAAAGAAAAATCTTGAGATTCAAGATAAGGGTAGAGAGGAAAAACCCTAAACACTACGCATCATTTCAGGAACAAACTTCAAATCGTGATAAGGAAAAAAAAGGCTGAAGGTAAAAATCCCACAAACTTTGAGAAATGCTAAAAGAAAGAAGAAAAAACAGTTTCCAGTACAAAAATCCAAATGGCATTCATTCAAAAACACAAAAATCCCAATTCAAAAACAAACCCAAGTCCCCCATTCATTCCAAAAACATCAATTTATGAAAAAAAAAAAACAGAACAAAATAAAGCAAAAACAGAGCAAAATCAAACCCAGAAAATTACAGGACAGGGAAAAATCAAATCAAATCAAATTAAAGGAAAAGGGGTTTATGGTGGATGGCAATTGAAGAAGGGCAATTACTACAAAAACCCAGAAGGGTAATAATTCAATTACAGAATCACTGAGGACAAGTCCTTATCAGAATACATTTTTCTAGGGCAAGAACACAAGCTCTGTCACTCTGTTTTTTTTTTCTCTCTCTTCTGTGTGTGTTAATTAGAGAGAAAAAATAAAGAGAGATTTTCAGAAAGCAAACAAAATCTCTTAAACAGAGAAAGCGCCTTTTGTTTTTTGGATAACACTCTTTTTTTTTCCCCTTTTTTCTCTTCTTCTTTGTTTTTGTTTTTTTTTTTTTAATTGTGTTTTATTTTCCTCTTTTATTTATGGTTGAATTTAAAATTAGCTGAGTCCTTATTTAAGTAATTCTATAAGTTTCATTAACAATTATCTTATTTTAATAATTAAGTATTATTGATGTTTTTTTTTTTAAGTTTACAATTGATATTCAAGGTAACGACGTCCGTCCCTAAAAGATTGGAGACACGAAATAGTTCTACAAATTAATGTTATATTTGAGTTTCGATTTTGAGACCTGAAGAAGAACACACCTCCAAAATTTAAGCTTTCAACATCTGTGTCATCCCTGAACACATGTCACTTGTTTTGAGTATTATTAGAAGGTCAAGAATCAGATGAATTATTTATTTATTTTTAAAAAATTATGCTTATTTCCCAAATTTGTTCAAATACTTTCTTATTTTTGTAAGAATGTATTTAAATCACAAATAAATTTAAAAAACGAAAATAAGTTTTGAAAGTAGAGAATATTTGATTTTTGTCATTTTTCATTTTTGAAATTTAACTTTATATTCACTTTAAATTTTCTAAATATAGTTTCATTTAAAAAGAAAAAAGAAATAGGTATATCCTAATCAAAATCTATAAACTTTTTAAAAAGTTAATTTTTTTGACGTTTCAGATTTTAGTTTGGTTTTGAAAAATATAAACAAAATGAAGTATCAAAGTAATGAATCATATGTTTGGAGGGGTAACTTTAGATTTAATTATAAAAATATTAAAGAAAAATTATATTAATTATGGTAGGCTTAATTTTTAAAAATTAAAAAAAAAATGACTAAGGAAAGAGTCAAATTTCACCTCAAATCTATCTAAACGAAAAGATATTTTATTAAATAATTATTGCGGTTGAGAGACACGCGCTTTTAGCGCGTGAGTGGGAGGTATTTGTTGGTACATTTTGAATTGGCTTCTCAGTTGTCTACAATTGCGAATTATGAGATTCGCATGAGCAACAGCACATACTCACTTAAAAACTTTGATTTTTTCAATTTCAAAAACAAACAAACAAACACAAAAAGGCTTCATTTTTTTTCTTTTTCTTTTCTGAAATTTTATATTTAATTATTTTAATTATGACGTCAATTTATAGAACTTTTGTAAATAAATCTTTTTTTCTTTTTATATTGTTCAACAATCGCAAATTAATTACTTTTAATGATAAGAGAATTATGATTATATTAATAGTTATATTAATTTTAAATTTTAGTATGTTGGAGTGATTCATCTAACATTCATATATTGAAAGTGTTAGTAGTTTTATGGTGGTTTTATTGTTTGGGTGGTAATCTAGTTCAACACAAACAAACTGTTATGGTTGGTTAGTTCCTTCCTCCAATTTTTTTTTTTTTTTTTTTTAAATTAACATTCTTATGAATTTAATTCTAACAAAAATGTAAAAAAACAATGAATTTCAAAAAGTTATTATTTAA
This sequence comes from Sechiopsis laciniata, assembly GCA_037833695.1. Taxonomy (NCBI): domain Eukaryota; kingdom Viridiplantae; phylum Streptophyta; class Magnoliopsida; order Cucurbitales; family Cucurbitaceae; genus Sechiopsis; species Sechiopsis laciniata. The sequence goes on along the minus strand of JBBMKA010076684.1, from coordinate 839 downwards.
AGTTGTTTTTGGTAGCTCTTCAAAATCATATTCTATAGTAACACTAGAATTCTTTTTTTTTTTTCTACCATCATCGGTTGAAATTGAATTTCTTTAAAGAAGCAATACTTAAGTATCCTTAAAATTACTTATTTTTACTTTTTTGCATTTTTCTATTCATTTTAACATTTCTTTTTCCATCAATCAAAACAATTTTTTTTTTTTAAATGTAAAAATATGTAGCTCTAAACTGAGCAAGTATTTTTAATCCACCATTACTTAAATATTCTTCTTCTTTAAAATGTGAAAATTTAAAAAATAAAAGAAAATGAAAAATAAAGAAAGCTTGTAAGATAAAGAGAAAGGGCAGCCATACAATATGCTTCCTATATGACAAATTCAAAAAGTTGAATAGACCTAAAATCAATCAGTGTGATTGTCAGAAACTCCAAGGAAAAAAATAAATAAAATCTTACAAAAATATCTTTGAAAATGTGTTTGAATAAAAAGTTTTTAGAAATAGAGTAATTGGTTAGGAGAGGTTTATTTAGTTACAAGAAATGAGATATCAAGAAAAAAAAAGTTACAAGAAATATGTGTAGTTCCTCCTTTGGATATAGAAGGCTAAATTATATAAAATGTCCCTATACTATGGTGTTTGTGTCAAAAATGCCTCCAAACTTTGAAAAGTTTCAAAATTGCTCCTAAACTTTAACAAAAGTTATAAAAATGCTCTTACCGTTAAAGTTGGATGGAACCATTAAAGTTTTGTTTAAAAAATATCCCTAAACTTGTAAGATGTTTCAAAAATACCCTTAATCTTAAAAAACATAAAATAATGATGAAAATGTTAAAGCTTT
>JBBMKA010076673.1:0-14959 GCA_037833695.1 Sechiopsis laciniata | reverse complement strand
TTTTATTTTTTAAAACAAAAAACCAAAATTCAAAAATAAAAAACTAAAAACAAAAAACGAAAAACGAAATAGTTATCAAACGGGCCTAAATAGTTATCAAACCGACCTGACCTTTTCTATTATTATTTATGCAAAATGAGACAAATAAATATGGAACCGGACCTGACCTTTTCTGTATGAATCGACACACAAATGGATGACTCAACGTGATCTCTACTGTCATATAAAGGTCTGGAGTTCAGAAATCGCTCCTCAGAATGAAGAAGTCTCGAAGCAAACGCTCGATTTGCACATGTATCAACAAATCCTTTTGATTAGCGACCAAAAATTTCATCTAACACATTTGATAAGATAGCAGAAAATACTTCATCTTCTGTTCTTGAGATCTAAAATGCTAATAGTCGGAATGCTGCCCTTTTCGATTAGAGATTTAACTCCCAAACCAGTTTGTTCTTCTTCAGATAATTTAAATATTGCATCTCTTATGATTATATAGTTCTTGTCACTTGGATCGGGGACGTTTCCTTTCTCAACTGTCTTCTCTAGTATGTTAAGAGCCATGACAAAGTTTTGTTTAGATATGAAAGCATCGATCAATGCAACAGAGACATAACTGTCAGGTTTCATTTCTTTTTCTTCCATCCTGTGGTAATAAACTAGAGCTTCGTCCGGCCTTCCACACTTGCAAAGACCGCACACGATTGCCATGTAAGTTATCCTGTTTGGAGAGTACCCTTTTTGCTGCATTTCGTTCCAAAGAATCGCAGCATCGTCGGGCCTTCCAGAATTGCAGCATCCATCGATCAAAGTTGTGTAAGTGATGATGGTTGGTTCCCTGTTCTCTCCATTCATACTGGAAAGACAAAGGATGGCCTGATCAATGTCTCCACTTTTGCACCATCCATCAATGAGAAGATTATAAGTAACAACTGTAGGAACAAGCCCTGCCACTGTCATTTTGTTGAGAAAATCCTGGGCTTCGTTAACTCTCCCGGCTTTACAGAAGCCGTTTATCAATACATTATAAGCAACCACATCGGGACAATAACCACGATTGCAAATGTCTTGGAACATCTCAAAAGCACGATCCATATCATGAACCTTGACTAGACCATCCATGGCAGCAGAGTAGGCAACTATATCAGGCAGGAAACCTTCACAAACCATATCAGAAAGAAAATTACAAGCTTCGATAACCCGATCATTTTGGCACAGTTGTTTCACAAGAAGCGTAGAATGTTTTATCCATGGCACGTGTCCGTGACTGCGCATCTCCCTCACTAATTCAATGGCTCCTACAGTATCTTCTCTTCTACACAGGCACCCAAATATTGAATTATGAGTAAAATGTGTAGGTTGAAGTCCTGATTGCTTCATGTCTCTCAGAAGCTTATAACTTTCCTCTAACTTGTCTGATTTGCACAGTGAATCTATCAAGTTGTTATAAAGTAGTTGGTTTTGTTCACAACCAAGCTGAATCATATCTTCAAAGAGGCTTAATGCTACATCTAATTTACCGGTCTTTAGCAAGCCATCGATTACAATTCGGAAAGAAGAAGTATTAGGAAGTACCTTCTTAAAAGTTTGATGGAGTTCACAAATGTAACTATCATCAGTGTGAGACTCCTTTTCCATCGTAACCCGAAGCAAATAACAAGCCCTATCTACTGAGCCAACATTAACAAGACAAGTCAGCACAGAATCGTAAAGCAAGATCATACCTTCATCATTCATATCTTTTGATCTTTCCTCAAGTAACATGATCACAGCTCTTTCTTCAGAAGAAGATGCTATCAGCTTCACAAGTATCTCGATGTCGGGCATAATTCCGAGCAACTTCATCTTCCAAAACAAAACCATTGCTCTCTCAAACGCTCCCTTCTTACAAAGTCCTCCTATTAGCACATCATAGATTGAAATATCAGGAATAAAACCCAGTTTCTGCATTTTCTCAAGCAACTTAATAGCCATATCCTCTCTGGATTCCTTTACAAAACCATGAATCAATGTATAGAATGTCTTTTCATTCAACCCATGATTTTGCTCTCCCATTATTTCTATGAATTCCATTGCTCTATCTACCTCACCCCACTTGCTAAAAGCTAATACCAAGGTAGAAAATATATATCCATCAACCCACCCTCTCTCATGAATATAATTATACACATCCAAAGCTTTGTCAAACTTCCCAGCATTGCAATAAGCTTTCAATACTGGTGTCAATGTGTACTTATCCACTTCCCACCCCAAATCTTTCATCTCCCTAAGCCTGATCTCAATGGAATCAACATCATTTGCCTTAGACAAAATCTCCAAGAAACAGTTATAACTATAGCTATTTGGAACACACAGACCCATTAATCTAACCTGATCAAACAAAAAGTTAGCTTCCTCAACCAACCCCACGCTTCCCAAACATCTCAAAAAGACTCCCAAAGCTCCCGGGGTCATCGAACAACGAAATTTAAGGACATCCAAAGCAATGGCTCTCAGTGGGGCATTTTGTCGAGCATGTGATAGGATTGACGCAATTGCATTGAAAGTATAGCAATTATGCCTGTAGCCACGTTGTTTCGAGGCCCAAACAAAGAACATATGAGCGATCTTCCAATTCCTCAAGCCATTCAACACAGTTTCAACAATCTGGGTGTTAAGTCTTGAAGCTAAAAATCTCAACTTAGGGTCATCAGGGGAAAATTTTCGTTGGCTGAAGAGGGAAATGAAGCTATTGCTGATATGGGTTTCGTCAATAGGAGAAAGAACATTGATCGCTTCTGTACAAATTGGCCTGTGAGGTTGAAAAACAACAACGGGAGAGAGATTTTGGGTGACGGTAAACGAAACAAGAGCAGCATAATTAGTGAAATTGACCGATTTGCATAGGCCTTGAGTGATTCTAGGTAGCGCCATGGGATTGGAAATGAGAGATTCAAGTTCCGATTACACGAAGCTGAAGCTTGGATTCCGGACGTGTTTTGGGTTGTTCCATGTGAGCTCACTCAATCTGAAAAAGGTTTGACTGTAAAATTTGAGAAATTAGCAATAAAGAAACTCATATGATCATATCAAAACTCAAAAAGATTATGGTTACAAGTAAAGAAATGATGGTTGAAGCGATTTGGAATTCACTCTCGACCGGTGATATTCTGATTCTTCTTCCCCCAGAGGTTTGCGTCAATTTAACCCACGCCTTGCCGGTAGGGATGCCCATTATTTCTCACGGCTCTGTTTATTATTATTATTATTATTTTTTCAAGTATATACATCTATTTATTTTTTATGAAAATACTTTTTTTTTAAAACAAGGTAACTATACCCGTCTATAGACCAAGCACAAAAAACATTAGAGAAATAATGTCATAAGTGAGTTTCAAACTTGACATCTTGAGAGTGAAAATACCATTTTGGTATTTAGATAATTAGATGAGATAGTTCATTTTGGTTTCTAAATTTTTAAATATCTAATTAGACTAAGTTAAAAAATACTTAAACTAAAGGTTTGGTATAAAAAAAAATTCATGAACTCTAAAATTTTTTAATCGTAATAAAATTTTATTTCAAAAATACATCTAAACAAGGTGTTTGGGCCACCAAGAATAAGGAGGAGAATGAAAATGGAGATGATTTCTCGTATTTGGGCCACCGAAAATCATTCCTTTCATAATCATGTTTTCCAAAAATTACTTTTTTCATTCTCCTCCTAACTACTTTTTATTCTTTCTCCAACAACTTTTTATATATCATATCACTATTTTTCACTCACACCATATTCATTGTTTTATTTTTTATTTTTAATAATCATTACATTTATCTCAAACACAAATAATCATTCTCCCCATAATCATTTACCTTCACTCCAAACATAAATAATCATTACTCTTATAATCATTCTCTACCTCATTACCATTCCCCCCTTAATCATTATCATTCCCCTTGCTTCAAACATACCTTCACATGTGAAGCTCCACATCTGCAATAATTAACATAAAAATTTAAAAATACCTCTATGCCACGAATTTTCTTCTTCGAAATCCATATTTCACACTTTGGAGTCAATTGTGTCCTGTAACAACAAGAATGCCAATTTCAAGATTGTGAAATATATTATCATTTTTAGCTATTTGATTGTTTTTTTTTATTTTTTATCTTCTTTACCGCCCCCATTAATTTCAAACTCTAAGAAACTCTTCTTATCTAATAACTAAAAAAGAACAAAAAAAAAACCCCCACAATGTAAGCCAAATGTAATTAAAGCCCTCAGCTACAACACTTCAAACAGGTCGAGGATGAGAAGGTATAATGCTACCATTCTTGAAACGAATAATACCAAACAAGAATCTTGAAGAACAACGACTCATAGGAAAGTTGAGTTTCAATTCAACAACTTCGTCTGATAAATTCCATATCATGATGATGATTTTTCAAGAAAAAACAAGATGCTTCAAATCAGACGCCATTGTTGAAGAAGCCTAAGGAGGAGATGAATCGGAAATGGTTTTGCTAAGCACGGTTTCGTGGAAGAAGACGAAGTTGTCGACGAAGAAAATCACGTTTTCCCCTAACCTATATTCACGATTCGACCTGAAATTACGACCCGATTTAGTTGTTCCCGACCAGTGTGGTTTGTGGAAACGAGTGGTTAGAAATGGTGACGAGACGTTAGTCTGAAAAGTTATTTTGAGTAGTTAAAAATTGAGAGTTGTAACCAAAAACTCGTTTGTATATGATTTTTTTGTAGATGTGTTAGAGTAAAAAACTTGTTTGGATGTAGATTTAAAATGAGTAGTTATTTCGACCAGTTAAAAAAAATGATTAGAAATTAGTGGTTATAAAAGAGTTATTTTGAATGATTAAAAATAAGTTGTTAGAAATGATTGAGTAGTTATAAATGAATGATTAGAAATGAGTAGTTAGAAATGAAGATTTATTTTCAATAGTAAAAATGATGAGTTATTTTGAAAAGTTACAAAAAAAAACTTTGGATGTAGTTTTTCAAGGAGCAATTGGGAATCCTCAATCAAAATCTTCCTTAAATATGACAAACAAACACCCCCTATATGTGTATGCATACTTTCGGACAAACTCCAGTTGATAGCAATTCCATTCATTACCAGAACACTTCAATTATCCGAGAGTATTAGGTGTACACAAATGTATTATATTGGTCACATCCGGTAAGTTATTATAATCTTCGATAGTTATATTTTCAAATTCAATTTTCTAGGTATAAATAGATCGGAGATAAATCGATGAGTCAATATCGATGAGACTTCAATATGGTATCATAGTTTAATATTTTTTTGATTGGGCTTTTTTTTTTTTTCCAATTGGCGCTATTTTCCATCTGTGTTTTTTATTCGATTGAAACTTTTTCCCAATTAACGATTTTCTCTTCCAAATCTGTTATTTGCAAGTTCATTTTCCCCATTGGTGTTTTTCTCTTGCCATATCATATCCGTATGTGTAACTTATGCACGCTGTCCTACTGCCATACGTGTTTCTGTATGTCCTAATTCGTGACAGACACGTCAATAGGTTTTTCCATCTGTAGCTTTCAAATTACAGGTGTGCCAATTCATTTTTGCTGACTTAGTATTGTTAAGTTTCAAAACACATAATTTATTATTATTATTTTCTCTAGTCGTATGTTGCGCTCGGTCAGTCTCTACATGCTTATTTTTTGTCATGTTTCAATCGTCAGCCTTCAAGTTCAATTCGTTCAACGTATCCCCCATCAGTTTTTTTTTTTTCTTCTACTCCGTCAAGTTTGGACTTTCTAATCTATACCATCTAAGGAGTAAGAAGACTCGATTTAATTGTTCTATTGAATGAAACATGAATATAAGTTTGGTTGTAAGCTGTTGTGGATAAGATTGGCCTTGTAGCCCTATTGTTGGTTGGTAGTCGTTTAAGAAAGTTGGCTTGTTTTGATGTGCTGTGTGTGAGGTTTTGTTGAGTTGTCACAGCCTCGACCAAGTTTGGTTTTTCCTTAGTAGTACTTTAGCTGAGCGAGAGTAGGCTTGCCATCTATTGTCGCATTTGACTCATCTTGGTTTGTGTTCTTTGAGAGGTTGTAGGTTCGTGGCTCGTTGCAACTTGGTTGTCTCTTCAGCCAATGGATATTATTATTAGCTAAAACTTATATGAGTCACTTCATTTCAATAATGTGAACATGATTTGGGATTGCTTTCATCATTGGTAATGTCTGGCAGTAAATAGAAATGTTTTGATGAGCTATATCAAAATTTGTTTTGAAAGAAATGTAGAGATTTATAGGAGTAACTTTTTCAAAATCGCCTAACAGATAAAGCTATAATAAGAAAACAAAACTAAGAATTGATAACTTATCTTCACTAAGATCCTAAGGACAAGTTGGAAAAGAAGCATTGGCAAGAAAATCAAATAAATACAAAATTAAGCTGAAAAACATCAGCAGACTATATCTCAGCCTGCAGTTGGATGCTCGTCTTCTACCTCATCATCATTGTCATCTTCATCTTCATCCTCATCATCGTTCACATCATCGTCATCTTGGTCTCCCGATGTCTTTCCCTCAGTGTCAGAAAGAGGAGCCTGTAACTTATCCTCAGAGACTAGAATATGATCCGATGCATCGCCGTTCAATTCATTATCAGTAAACAAATCCCTTTGAACAGGAACACTTCTTTGCTGCTGAGATGATATCACATTTGCAATGGCTTTGAAAGCGACTGCAGCCTGATTGCTATCTACACCCGAGTCATCATTGACACCATAGTTGGGTTCTTCTTCGGATTCATCGTCAACTCGAGGGGGCGGAACAAAGAAGGGAAGTCTACCCCTCTGCCAGTCGTGGAGCACCATTTTTGCTGCAGTTTTCAAGTCAGGCTCGCCACCCTGGATAGATCGACCATCCCACTTGAAACAGTCAGTTCCTTCTTAAAATCATAGCAAACCATCAGTTCCTTCTTAAAATCATAGCAAACCAGATTATTAGAAAACTAAATAAATAAATAACTACTTCCGAAATAAATAGTATACCCTTAACAGTTTGCCAGACAATTTGCATAGCTGGACCAAAAAGTCATTGTCATCAACCCTAACATGAGAAATCAAAGTTGAATTGAAGCAATATTTATGATAAGCAAAGTGAATGAGAAATCATTTGATTCTAATAAATTTCTGCAGAACGCAAGCAAGCTTCATCTAATCATCTTTAATGTCGTCTAATACCAGCACTATAATAACAGTAATAGTTGCAACAAACTAGTGGAGGATGGATGAATGAGCAGAAATGATAATGATATTCTGATGACTCCAATTTTTAAAAGCAACTTCTTTAATAGATGCCAGTCACCATTGAAATGATACACTGTCTTCTATCAACCAAAATATAAACAAGGTTTAAATCTCAACTAAAATAATAATAAAGTTTAAACCCATTTTTCTAGATGAACTTCTAGGTTAATCTATTTTAGTCCCTACACTTAGAAGTTTTATTCGTTTTTTCCTAAATTATCAAAACATCTATTTTTATATTTTTAATTCCATCCTTCAAATAATATTTTAATCCTCACCCAACATGGGCACTAGTGCCTGTATTGAAGGCTTGAAGCTAGTTGAGGTGATTTATTTATTTATTTATTTTTAGAATCTAGGAAATCAGAGCTTTGCTCCACTATACTCGGGGTAACCATCACCATCACTAGGCCATGCACCAAAAGACATTAGAGGAATGGAGATACGAGAGATGTCTACAAATTAATGTCACGGGTGATTTTCGAACCTGAAACCTTTAAGAGAACACATCTTCAAATCTCAAGCCTTCAACCATCTTGCCATCCCTGGGGACAATGATCTTGTGCAACCAAGGGATTGGGTGAATGATTTTTAGATGAGTGAATAATTTATAAGAACCGAAATGGTATTTTGGTTATCATTTAAAAGTGACGAAAATAAACAGGTGGAAAAATTAAGCCAAATAATAATAACGGCCGCAGACTCCATACAAAAGAGAAAAAGGGAAAAAATTAAAGAGATGGCGAGAGACCATAGCTACAAGAACCCCGTCGCTTCCCCACAGGAAAAAAAAGATTAAAAGTATTGTCATTTACCAGTCTTTTATTTTGTATGCTCTTATAAGGTGTTCCTTCTTCACACGCTTCAAAATTTCTCCTATATGTTCAGATGCATCCTCCAAATTCGTAACTCGTACCTACAAAACCATCAGAAAGTAATGTTGCATACCAATTGATTAAAAACTGTAAATGGTTACAATATACACCAGATGGAAGTGCAAACGAGAAAAGAAAACACGTACCACGCCCTTAAGCACGACATCTGTTTCAGTGTCACTGTTTTGATAAACAACCCCAGGGCAGTCAATCAGAAAAATCCTCTTTGTGAGAGTTATATACTGCCACACTTTAGTTTCCCCTGGAATAGGCGCAACTTTGCACACCTAATAAAAAAAATGGAAATGCCAGATAAAACATAGGACAGAATACAGATTATAAGGTGGGATGGGATTGATTGAGTGCAAGAACATAATAAAACTAGGAACAATTACAAAAGAGCTTAGAAACAGAAGCAAAAAAAAAAAAAATTGAAGACCGCTTCATCCCTTTGAAAATTCTAATATCTCTAATCTCTCAAATCCCCCACATAATAACACTCCCACTTTCCACAAAACTCCCCTTATCACTCCACAATCATGTCCCTATGAACCTACGGTCTCGCCGAAATAAGACCAAACTCCTAAAAAAAACTGAGTACGCCTATGAGCTATCTTAGAGTGCCAAAGAAGGTGATTGAGCCTTGAGGTCCTCTGTTGCCCTCCTGCACATGATACAACATACTAACGAGGAGAACTTTCTTAAAAACCTGTCTTAAGTGTTCACATTACCTAGGATAACACGCCAAGTAAAAAACTTAACCTTTTTCAAGATTTAACCTCCACAAAGAAGCAAAAATCAGATCCACCAAAGAAGCATAAGCATAGGAAGAATTAATCATTCAAAAAAACCTTCAACAAGGCTAGAGACCTAAAAACAAACATTCCTACAAATCTACAATCCGAGTCACGACTCATTGAACTTTACTCATACATTTTAGCATATTAAAATTTAAGGCGTCAAATTTTACCATGATTGTTATGAAAGCTTAACAATAAACATTGCTAAATAAGTACCTGTACAGCAGTTTCTTCATTTAAAACACAATTAAGACATAACACCAAATGAATGTAGATTTTTTTTTTTATATATAGAAAAGAAAAACTTTCTTTGATGAATCTAGAAAAAATTTAACAATAATTTGTTTTCATATTACGAACTAGAGAAAAATAAAATCTTACATTCTTAGTCCGAAGAGTGTTAATTACAGATGACTTTCCAACATTTGGATACCCAACAAATCCCACAGAGATTGCTTGCTTGTCACTTTTTAAGCGAGCAAATTGTCTTAGCACAGATAGCAGAGAACCCTAAGAGCAACAAAAAGGGTCTTAGAATCGAAGTTATAGATGATACTTATTCTACATTTATAAGTAATATGTTAACATTTTGAGGTCCTAGATTTAACAACAGTATACAAAAATAAAATGTAAGTCACAATGTAAGCAACGTACCTTTCCAAAGGATTTGTTGATGCTGGCGTGAAATGCTAGAGTTGGATATTCTTTAGATAACACTCTAAGCCATCCCTTTGTTGCCCAAGCAGGAATCAGATCGCACTGACAGTACCATTTGTAAACATATCTCAGTCGCCTTATAGAAGTTAATTCATAACCAAATATCTCAAATAACTTTAAAATTCAATTCTAAGACGAGGTGTGGTGAAACCTTGTTTAACAGAAGAACCACATGTTTATGCTTGCAGTGCTCTTTCAAATGTTTCTCTAAATGGTAACATCTTGTTCCTTGCGGATCCCTTGCATCTAGAACCTGGAACAATGACGAGTATTTAGAAGAAAGATTTAGCAAACATAAAAGGAATGACGGAGCCGTGCATTGTGTTGAGGAAAAATAAATTATAATTTGACATGGAAAACAATTAAAAAAGTATAAAATGTAAAAAGAATTTGAAACCATATCCACAATGTGTGGCCACACAAACTATTTGAAAAAACTTTTACCCTAAAATACTTGAAATAAGGTCAATAACAATTAAGTAGATACTAGCTTTTACATGCCATAAATGAGAACAAAAAATCACGCATCTGAATACCGTGACCGTCACCCAACTGAAGAAGAGATTAATAATTACAACAAACCTGGACAACAACATCTGAAGAGTCGATTACTTTGTAGAGCTCGCCCCATATACGTTTACTTTGACCCTTCTCAAACATAGTATGTCGAACAAGGTCTCTGAAACCATCTTCTTCACCTCCCTCCATATTTGCATTATCAACATGCTTTTCTTCAAAGCCATCTAAAGAATAAAGAATAAGCAATAATGAAAACAGCACCCTGATCATAAATGGTGACAACTACAAAACTCTATGAGAAAAGAAAAAACATGTATCGGTTGGTTGAAGGTCGAATGCCTTAGCTTTTTCTATTTTTTGAGTCGACAACAAGATGCAAACTTCTGATTTATATAATGAAACTAATAACAATATTCTTTTTTTGATAGAAATATCACAGTTATTGACAGCTATAATTTAAAATCCTAGAAAATCACTTGTTAACCCAAATTTTCCGTTGCAAGGGATTAAATAAAATATTTCATACCATGGGATTTATCAGATTTCTTAAGTAGTGACTCATAGTCAGCAGCGAAAAGCTTCGGTCTCTTTCTCTTCCCCTTTGGCCCAAATGCATCCGCAAAAGGTTCTGTATCGAGAAGATGGACTCTGGATTGCTTCAGAGATAAAAGTACATGTATACCATATAAGAAGATTGAAGTTGAAAGATTTATTCTTCCTTAAATTGCTACAAGATTCCATTATAACAATGTATCATAGAAAACTCAACAATGCTTCATTGATAATATTCTAGTATACAAAAACATGCAATTCAAAGGCTAAGAACAGAAATTTAAAATTAAAAAAAAAAAAAACAATTCCAAGTTGTAGAAAATATGTAATCTACCTTTCGATGATCATTCAGCAAGGACAGAGGCAGTTTCTTTGCCTTCAAAATCACATTATAGGTACATGATATCTGTTTTCCAAGGTCTTCACTCAAAAGTTGAAGCTCTTTCTGTTTTATAACTCGAGTATTCCCTATCAATTCAAGTAAATACATATTATGTTAAGCAGACTCAAAATTACAAAACCTGTTAGATAATATGGAGTTGCATCTCAAAATCAATTGGCTATGAGGGGAGTAACCCATATATTATTATGAGGTCTCCACTTTTTCGATGTAGGATTTTTCACTTTTATTAGACAGAATACCCGTTTGGCTCGTAATATGGGGTTCCACCTCAAAACCAACTTAGTAGGATGAGACTAACTCATATCTCTTATATAATGGTTTTCACTCTTTCCAATATGAGATCGTTAACGGAATAGACATGATATAAGGCAACATACCGAAAAGGCAGCGATCAGATTGAATCCGAGTGTCAGGCAAGTCCTTGGACTGAAGCTCATGCTTCAAGACCTTCCCTTTCCGATCACGCTTCGGCCTCGTATTATACATCTTGAGAAGCCGCATAGTAGCGGCGCTACGAGTATTCTTGTTGTTCCCATGGCTACGGTTGACGTCCAAGGAATGCTTTGGTTTCCCAGACATGTTAACCTTCTGTTGCTTCTTCATTGTCATCTTTGATTTCGATTACTAACAAGTAATCAGCTTACGGTCTTCCAGAAAACGAGAACGGCGATGAAGTGGGATGGACCAATTGGTTTCAATTGGGTTTCAAAAAAAAAAGGGTTAATATGAGGAGGGCAAATTGTAAAAAGACGTAGTTTTTGGTTTTTCGGAGGGTTATAATAAAACGAGAAACTGACAAAACCGAACCAAATCGAATCATTGAATTGGTTCGAATTTTTCATAATATTGAACATATTGTTTTTATTTGGAGAAGATTGACTGAATCAATAATGATGTATTAATTTCATTTTTTCTATATGGTAGTTTAACTTCTTTTTTTTTTCTTTTGTAAATGACTAATTATTTTTGTTCAATTTAACTATAAATTTTGAATTTTTTAAGAAAAAACATTAAAATAGGAGTTTGAAGTAAAATAACAATAAAATAGAAAAAACAAATTAAATCATAGGGAAATCGAATCGAAAAAAATCAAACCAATGATTTTTTTATTTATTAGACATTGGTTTGGTTTTTTTTTTTTTTTTTGTCAAATCAATAGGATCGGATTGGTTTTTGGTTTAACCTAAAAATCGAGCTAAACTGAATCAATAGATTTACCTTTTATTTGCGATTAGTTCGATTCTTTTTTTGGTCAAATTGATTAAATTAGTTCGATTCTTGGTTTAACCTAAAATCGAAGAAAAATGAACTAACATCACCCCTAATTTTTCAACCGATGTAACCGAACCAATGAAAAGTGGTGAAAAAACAAAGAAAGTCCAACATCGGTAACCTAAAACCGACAGGAGTAAGCAATAGATTTTTAAAAAAAAATACAAATTAAGCGCAAACAAACATAACAATAAGAGAAAATGTGAAATTCTAGCGAACCAACCATTGGAGGATCCCGACCACTCCAAAATAAAAATTGAGGAAAGAGGGTTGAGGGTTTAGGATATTTTAGTGCAATCGGATCCATTAATCTCTTACATTAATCACTAATATACAAACTTCAAATGCGTTTTCACATCAATTAGTCCAAAATAAAACAGTCACCATCAACTTCCTTTCTCATAGTTTTGAGTATTTTAATAGTTTAATTTTTAACTATTTAATATTAAATTATAAATTTGGTCTTTATGATTGGAAGAAATTTAATCTTTGTGTTTCTTTTTAATAATAGTTATTGACTGAGAAATTTCGACCAATTATAACTTGTCACATCAATTATTCTTGAATTAATAGCAAAATTAAAATAATTATAATTGACATTATTCCAAAATTAATTGAATTGAAAATTCAGTTTTATTTAGAATTTGGATCAAAATTAAATTAGACCCAAACTCAATTAGTAACTCAAATCAATAAGTTTAGATTTCAAATTATGCCCCAAAATTCAAAAGTTCCATGCAGACAAAACCCAAAGGGTCAACCTAGAGGCTAGGCCCAAAGGTCTGCTAGGATCCAAGCTACTTTGGCTTCATTTGAAAAGTTCAAAATTTTGAAATTCTAGAGATAATTTACCAAAGCTAAAATACTTCGGAGGACAAATGATTTCATAAACAAGCAACTCAAATACGTATTACAAATATCATGTTTTTTTATCATTCGAACTGATCAAACAAGTTAACGACCAATCCAAAAATCAACAAGTCAGAGAATGATCATCCAAACATATGAACAATTCAAAACTTGATAAAAAAAATCAACAAGTTAGGGACTAATAATCTAAATGGATCAACAAGTAAAAGATCGTTTCAAATATCAACAAGTAAAAGAGACTGATCATCTGAACATATCAACAAGCACAAACCCTAAACCTTAAATCCAAATGCCGATTTAAGATCAACAAAGTAAACTTGAAAACAGGCTGTGAAGCTTCGAGACAAGTCAACCTCGAGATTAGGCTACAAAGGCCTTGAAATAAATTTAAGCTCGTAAACAAGTTTTAGAGCCCTCAAAATATTTGAAAATGATAGAAAAAATCAGAGAGGAATTAATTAAAAATTATACGTCACACTTGCACATATTGAATCAAAACAAGCACAAATTCTTTCTTTCTTTATACCGTTTAATTCTATCTTATCTGTCCCGAAATCTCCTCTGATGTAACAAACTAAAATTTGAAGGAGAATATGTTAAAAATAAAATGAAATGGGTGACAAGATAGAAAAGAATAAGCATCCCTATCACCACATATTTCAACAACACTCTTAATTCTCTTTAAGGGTATATTTGTTTTTTAGACATGAAGAGTGGTTAATAACCACTCTCCAACAACCCTTCGTTTGTTTTTTGTAGTAAACAACCATTTTTAACTCCCCTTCAATCACTCTTTAACCACTCTTCGAATTTCTATATATATAAATATATATATATTTTTTAAAAAACTTTTTTATCAAATTCCACATTAAATCTCATCAAATTTATCTTTTCATCTCGGCTAACATTAATATTAAAATATTTATTTTTAAAAACAATTTTAACTCTATTGAAAAAATCAATAGCGTGTTAACTTCGTTGTAATCTAATTTAACTCAGAATTTGATTTTAAAAATGAATTATTTCATAAAAAAAGATCAATTAATAATAATTTTAATTCATAAAAAACCTCAATTTTCTAATAAAAAATTTCATGTAAACATATTTGTAAAATTATGAAAAATTAATAAGAACAAATTTGAAAATAAAATATAGTAATAAATTAATAACAAATACTAAATTTTAGTTGTATTATGATCATAAAGATTAAAATTTGATATTTAAAATTAAAAGAATCAAAATAAAACAAAATTAAAAGTACATAGATTAAATTGACATTTTAATTATTTTATTTTTCTAGTAATTAATATTTTAAAAATAGTAAAAATAAGAAACAAAGTTTAATAAAGTTAGGTAAGAAAAAAAAAAATTGAAGTTAAGATTTTTTTTCTTTATTTGTGAGTTAGGAAACAAATATTTTTAATTATTATATAATATATTTTATTTATTTTTGCTTAATAAAACCATTATATCCTAACACTTTCTGTTTCTTTAGTTTCTAGAAGAATATATTTTTACAAGTTTTTGGTAAATATATTTCTACTACTTCCTAAATAATTTGCATTTTAACCGTCTATTCAATGGTAAATTTAGTCTAAATTTTTAAAATTTATTATTGTTTGTTTAATTCATGTTACTAATATGTTTAGTAACAAAATATAAAACTAAAAGTT
>JBBMKA010076643.1:0-14963 GCA_037833695.1 Sechiopsis laciniata | reverse complement strand
AAAAAAAAAAACAGAGATTGAAATCTCAGTCTTCCCATAGTTGCATCTACACTTCACCTTTTATTCAAATTGTTACGGATAGGAGGTTGCAGCAGTTTCTATTTTTAGGATAATAATAGCAGCCAGCATAGCTAGGAAGGTGGTGAATATTGGATACTTAGCCCATGGATGGTGTTTTAGTTTCGGCGAAGTTAGAGTTTCGAATGTCTCCGGAACGACGAGGAAGAATACTGTTGCATAAACAACACCAACGGAAAAAGCTTTCATCTTTACTAAACTATTGCCTCCCCGAACAGGAAGCCTCAAAATGATAGGTATAAATACTCCTTTTATTCCAGCAACCACAATGCTAGCCATGCCAATCATTTTGTATTCAAGGATAGCATCCTCCCACTTCAAAACAACAATCCAAATCGAAATAAATAAAAACAAACTACACACTACAAAATATTTCATATCCCAACCCATTGTCATCGGAAGAATAAGGAGATGATGATCAACAAATTATGAGACTACCACCCTTTAAATAGTTTTTATTTTTATGACATTTTTTACATAAGATACTATTTTATATGCTTATATCTTTTTTATTTAAAATAAGATTTTATTTTTTCACGAAAACTGTGGCCCATTTTTACTTTTAATCTTTATTTTTAAATTTTTTGTTTTTAAAAAATAAAAACTATACATGTTTCATAATTGCTCTTGGTTTTTTTATTTTTATTTTTATTTTTAATTATTACTTTTAGTTTTCTATTATCAACAAAAGTAAAATTATATTATTTTTATTTAATGTGCTAGAATTATTAATTAATTTTGTACTTCAAAAAAATGATATGATCAACGATTATATAATATTTAATTACCAAATAATATCAATATTTTTTTAGAATTAATACTTTTTATATATTTGTGTTTTTATATATTGTATATTTAACTAATAAAATCAAATCTAAATTTAAAAAAAATATATATATATTAAAAGATACAGTAACAATTACAATATAATCAACACGATGATTCTATTTCATGACTAAAAAAGATAGAATATTTCTAAAATATTTAAATTACATAATCATTAAAGAAAAATGTGTATGCTAATAATAACAATTATAGATTGATTTCTCAAAAGAATGCTTTTTTTTTTTTTTTTTTTAAATCAAAAGAATGCTCATTTTTGGATTTACAGTAAAAAAAGTTTTAAGTTAGTAAAATTAGTTAAATTTTTTAATGATATTTATATATAAAATTCGAAATAATTAACTAAAAAAAAGCTATGGTGACAATTAACAGGTGAGTACGATGTCTAGGGTTTGATTCTTGTAGATAGTGAATTTCAGATTTTTTTTTTCAAAAATATTTTGAAGCTTGTTTTCAAACAAAAATTAAAAAAAAAAAAAGAACAAAAAGAACAAAAACATGTTTTCTCAAAGCTATTTTTTTTAGATTTTTTTTTTTTAAATCTCTTAATAATTTTATAAACGTTTTCAAATTTTTAAAAACTAAAAACTCAATTCATTATCAAACGAATTGTATTTTTAAAATTAAAAAATAAGAACCAAAAAAGAAAAATAAAATGAGTATGGAAGCCTTAATGATTAACCCTTTTCCAAAACTATTAAACATATTTAGTATTTTTTACCAACTTAATTTTCATATTTAGTTAAGTTTCTAGGTTCGGTTGTTTTTTTCAAGAATCTAGGTTCGGTTTGTTATCTATAAATTTATTTCATCAATAAATAAATGTCACATCAATTATTTCATTCATTTGTTAATTTGATAGAAACAAATATATATATATATATATTAGATCACAAGAAATCAAATGAAAATCAGTATCATTATACCACCACCGGGGCGGATCATTATGTTTAAGGACTGAAAAGTTATGATATATAACCTTTTTTTCTTTCTAAACGTTTAAAGTTTGGTTGGAATATATATATATATATATATATATATTTCTTCTCAATGTTGGTAATCCATAAATCATTAATTTCATATAACCTTGGTTTATTTGTAAAAAAAGAAACGGAGCTAAGAAAATTTTCGAAATTCATATTTAAATTAAATTTGACTTTAGGAGAGGTAAATTTTTTTTTTTTTTGAAGTACATATTTTGGTGGAAGGGGACATATGCCGATCTCCGGACTTGTGTGACGGTAGAGTTAAAATGGAGTTGAATTTAGAAGAGGGAAATCTTAAATTTAAGTAGAAAGAAAAATTGACGTGCAATACAAATGCTTAGATGCGCATAAAAAGTCCCTAAAAAAAACTCAAACTGCCCAATCAAACTACAAACACACGCACACAAAAGTCCGTTAAAAAAAGAAAACCCAACCCCCAATTAAACTACAAAACACAAACAAGCAAGAGTTCATGGGCAAGAATTTATGGGCAAGAAATTTAGAGATGGCAGCGCCCATCACATAGATGAAGCTAACCATCATGAAATGGCTCAATTGGTCAAAGAAGATTTTAGGGTATATAAAGTGATGAGTTCAATCGATAGTAGTCACCTACCTAGGAATTAATTTCCTATGGGTTTCTTTGACATTCAAATGTTGTAGGGTCTATATCCCGTGACATTAGTCGAGATGTGCGAAAGTTGGTTCGGACAGTCGATATCAAAAAAAAAAAATTAACAGAGATGAAGCTTTCGAGTTTTTAAATTAAAAAAGTAGATAGAAAATAATAACTATATTTGTTTTTTTTTTTTTAGATAATATTATTTTCTAGAATTTACTAATGTTTAAAAAAAAAAATAATAGTTTGGCACATGAACCTTGAATATTTTTATGAGAGTGTCTACCTATTCATACAAGATTTTAGTATCAAAGAAGTATGTAGGAAGCTTAATTCATAGGTAGATGATCACGTTGAACTCATATTCTCTTAGATTTTCAATGTCTTTTTTAACCACTAAACTAATCAATGACGATTGAAAAGATTAAAAATTCAACATTTTATTCAACACAAAACTCAATATTAGGTCAAAATTCATTAACCTTTTCTTTTTTTAGTACAAATTGAGGAATTGAAACCACACCCATACAAGGAGGTACAACTACTCTCAAATAAATGAAAGCCAAATACTGATTTCACGATCGAAGGACCATGATGTTCAACTAGATTCATTAATCTTTTTTAAAAAATATTGTGGAATATGTTTTATTTTATGAAATCTTGTGGAATATGTCGAGACTTATTAAACAGAATTTTCAGAAAAAAAAAAAAAAAAAGTTATAAACGCCGTTGGTATATATAAAGTTTAAAAACTTATCATACACAAAATTGAAAGTTTGCGAACTTATTAAATACTCTATAAAGTTCAAAAACCTATTATATTAGACAAAAACAAGAAAGTTTAGACCTATTATATTCGACAAAAACAAGAAAGTTTAGACATTAAATTTTATAAGTTAATTCAGAAAATTCTTGGTTCTTAACAAATGTCCCATATGTATGAGCCATGAGGTAACATGCAAATCTATACAAAATCTATATTGGTTAGATGAGAGAAAAATCATAAGTATATAAGTAATGACAATCATCTTCATTGGTACTAGACTTTTTGGGTGAAACATTCACCTTTTTAATCATTTCTTTTTTAACTACTAAAAATAATTTCTCACTTTAAATCTACATCCAAACAAGGTTTTGACTTTAACTCCTTTATATAAAAACTACATCCAAACGAGTTTTTTTGTTACAATTCTCAATTTTTAACTACTCAACATAAATTTTCAATATAAATCCTTAAGCTAAATCCTACCTAAATATATCAAACAAACAGCCCCTAAACAAACTAAATATTACTCACGGGAGGAATATCCATGACATTTAGAAGAATTCCAGATCCAAAATAAAGTATCAAAACCTCAAAGAATCCAACTCCAATAGCCACGGTGGTAATTACCTATATAGGAAATAATATCTTGCAAGTTTTTTTTATATTCAAATGTTGTAAGGTATATGTCTTTTGAGAATAGTTGAAGTGTGCATAAGTTGACCCGTATACTCACGGATATATATATATATATATATATATATATATATATATATAAAAAAAATCGAGGTGCTTGTATTCTCGATTAAGCACTCACCAATATAAAGAATAAAATATAAGCCAAGCCAGTTACCAGCCGTCGGGTTCTAACAATTTCTAAAGCACGAGGATCCATGGTGAACAAAGGAGCCAATGAACAAAACGATGCTCCAATGATTGCAAATAATAAGATACCTACAAGGAATCCTACCTGTATGATGTACACAAATTCATATAAATACTCCATATCTTATTGGAAAATCATCAAATTATTGGCCCAAAAGACACATAAAAATGTCACCTTTAAGGCTAAGCCAGTTACTTTCTTTGCAGTCATGTAATCACCTTTGGATACAGCACTTGCAACCATAACCTATCAATGTAGGTTATTTCAAGCTCATAGAGAATAATGATTGGGATATTAGCAACAAAATGCTTATGCTAATTTAATTTTGTTTGTAAAGACTTAAAGCCTATGCAAATGCATTTCATTCTCAACAAAACGGTTTTCCCACTAATTCCTTAATTGTTATTGAGAATCCCACATTGATAAGGTGGGGATATCTCCTAGGAGATGATTGGATTTAGGGGTTGAGAGAGGAAGGTATTCCAACCCCGTGTTTGATTTTTGTACATCATAGCCTCTCTCAACTCCTCCTTACATCCTATCAAACTTCAAATTAAATCTCATTACAATAAAAAATTAATATAAAATAAAAATCTTCTCTCTCTTAATTACAAATCCCTAAAAAGTTTTTCCAACATCTCCTTTCCAAAACACAAATCCTGAAAAAGTTTTCTAACATCTCCTCTCCATAATACCAATCATCAAATAAATACTTCATTCTTTCAAATCACTCAACTTCCTCTTCCTCTTTTCTCCTCTCCCAAACTTGAAAATCCAAAATCACCCTCTAGTGTTTATAAGGTAGGTGAACTACTTCTCTCATTGTCAATTGATTTTGAGATGAATGTCTACACTATCTAATATGGTATCAGAGCCCATAAAACTCAAATGGGTATTCGATTCAATAAAATGAAATTGAGATTCGATTCAAGATTGATAGCCCAAAAAGAGGCGTCGGCATGTTGAGAATTCCACATTGATAAGGTGACAGGATATCTCCTAGTGTTTATAAGATAGGTGGGTGATAACTCTCGAGAATTGAGAGTTAAAGTAGCTTAAAAGAATATATTTTTAGTAGAATTTGCTATGATATAGTAATTTAATATTGAATTTCGCCCCATCAAACCAAAAGTTATGCTTAAACGAAACATCCCATAGTTTTCTGATTATGATACATTTTAGAGGTTCGCGCTAGCGAAATATGCTTGATTGTGTGCAAATTTATGTGTTTTAAAAAAGAATTGATATTTTCTTGTTTGTCTACAGCGAACTTGATGGAGCGAAGCAAAATGAAGACTTCACCCACGCGAAGGTCATACCCAACAAGCAGCCCGGAACATGTACCACCATTTCGCATAATGGAAGCATTAGGATGAAGAAGCGATACGAGGGAATATTTGTCTTATTCAAAAAGGCACGTGGCACAAACCAGATGCTACACGAGTAAATCACAGCCGTTCGTACTTTTTGGCTCTGACCTCGCGAAAAAACAGATCGTGGAGCAAAAGAAGGTCAGAGCATCGCAACCGTCGTCAAAGCAGTGATCGTGGAGCAGGATTTCGCAGAGCTTGTCGGGAGCCTTATAAAAGGCGAACGTCTCATCAGAGCAAAGAGTTCGGATTCTTTTTGGAGTTTCTGAAGTTCTTGATTTCAGAGTAGTTCGATTAGCTTTCAAGCCGTTGGAGCGATTTTGCCAGGCTTTAGTTAGTTTAGTTGAGCATCAAGTGTTGTATTTTCTTAGCTTAATCTTTTGTTGGAAGACTGTTTGTAGCCGGAGTTCACCGGAGTTTGACATCTATTAAAGTTTCAGGCGTTTTTCTATCTCTTGTTTTTTTTAGTTTGCGCACTCTATTTTCCCGCAATTTTCATTCAAGCATGGCTGTTATATTTTCTGTTGTTTTTAGAGTTTCGACAAACATGAGTAGCTAAATCGGCTATCGGAGGGTTATGGAGAAGTAGGATAATTCGCCGTGGCGAACGGGTTAGCGAATGAGAACCTTTTATGCATGCTGAACTTATTTAACTCATATACAGTTGACAAGCCGTGTATTTGCCTCTACCCGATTTCGAGAGAAAGAGAGTGAGCGAACTTGCATGTGTGACATTAGGGTTGTTAAGCTTTGCTTACGAATCAAAGAACACTTAGAGATAAGGTTCGCCTGATGCCATAAGGTGTTTTAATAGTAGTTTGGCTTGAGAAAACCAAACTTTAGGAGCTCGAGAGAGCCAGCTTCCAGAACTTGAGAAAGTCAAAGGAATCCTCGGTTGTTCGATTCCGCTGTCGGTTTCGCTTAAGCGAATTACCCGAAAACCCTAATTCCCTCCGATGCTTAGTCTAATATCTGTTTGTATTTCGGAAATTTTGGTTAAACATTACAACCCAAAAATCTACCCTTACAAATTTGTTACCAATTAACTCTTGCATGAAAACAAATACTGAACACAGCAAAAATCCCTGTGGAGAATGACCTGTAATTCCTGTTAAAACTTGCTACAGTCTGACCGCGTATACTTGCGTGTCTGCAAAACAAACACACACTTCGCTGGTCTAAGTTTCCTTTCGCTGTAGCGAGAGTGGAGATTTGCCACGCCATAACCATCATTACCATTTCTTTAATTATTGTGTGCCTATCTTTCACCAACAGTGGACTACTCCTCTCATAGTCAATTGATTTTGAGATGAATCTCCATATTATCTAATAATTGTCGACCCACTAATTCCTTAATTAAAAATTACATTAAAGTTTAATCAACACATTCAGAGCAGAGAGAACTTTTTCCCATAGAGATGATGAAGATAAGCCAGTGTATTCCTCTACACAAAGGTACGAGCGTTTCTTTTCTTCCAATGACTCCAAAGAACAGCCCCTTTAATGTTGGTGATAATTTCCGTACTTTGAAATTCGGGTTTAAAACAAAAAACATGTTTTTAGATGAAGAACAAAATGCTCTTATATATTTTTTTTCTTTTTTTGAAATCGGGAAATCGTATCTTCGCTCTACTATACTTAGGGGCATCCGTGCCCATCCCAAGATCCAAATCTAGTAGACAACAAGATATTTTAGGATTAAGCTCACTTGTAAGCTTGAACCTGAGATTTCCAAGAAAGCATGCCTTGAAAACCTCAAACCTTAGCCAATAAGGTTGCCTCTTGGGGACAACATTATCCATGGTGGTCATCCATCTAATAATTAATTTTTTAGAGATTTTTTCGACATCTAAATGTTGTAAGGTTAGACGATATGTCCTATAAAAATAGTCAAGATGCGTGTAAGTTAGTCCGGAAGCTCATAGATATAAAAAAAAATAGTTCCTATTATTTTCCTTTCCCTACATGCCCCCACAGGACTGAACAATATGTACATACAACCGCTCGCCCCAAAAACTTCTCTCGAGAAGATGGATGGAGGAGGAACTCAAACACATCTCCATAATTCCTGTCTATTATCTTGCTCTTTGCAAAGAAAGGAAGTTCAATTCTGATCAATGCATTGTAACAAAAGTTCAATGGAGAAGATAATTCCTAGGAACATATTTCCATTCATACCAAACTTTCTCAAAAATATATAGTACAAGAAGATAACAGTTCTGAAATTACCAGATTTCATGTATTCACCAAATTGCAATGCACCAAACTTTGGTGATAGCAGTAAAACTCTTTTGCTTAAAAACCATATCATTGAAAAGGCCATAAGAGACACAAAATAGAAAATAGTTAGTTGGAAGTTAACATACTGTGACATAACAATGGAAATTGCTGCTCCAGTTGCCCCATTTGAAAATAGTAAATTAATAATGGAAAGAGACTGACTACCAACAAGTTGCCAATTCCTACAAATTAATACAAATTCAAGATTAAAAAAATGGTAAATTATAAGTTTAGTTCAACTATCATGGATTGATTTAGTGGTCAAATAAGATCTATCTAAATCACAAAATGTTTAGAAGTTATGGATTCAATCTATGGATGAGCACCTACACATAAATTAATTTTCTTTGAATTCTGTTATCTGGTTTGATCGAGAATAGTTGAGTACTGTTATCTAGTTCGATCAATCATAAGGATAATTAGTGTTTGTTCAATCTTGAATATAAATTTTTTTTTTATCCTTGTCTTTCACCTTTGTGTTTAATGTATTTAAAAATCACTTAATAGGTTACTAAGATTTTATGAGAGTGTACTATATAAACTCTTTTAAACTTTAGTCTCAATTGAATGACATTTTGTATTCTTATCTCTAAATTAATAAAATCATTTTTGACTCAGCCCTATAGATGTAGCTAATACGTCTTTAATGATTCACGTAAATTCTCTTTGTTTTTCTCTCACGATCTTTTACCATTTTCGTTTTGATTGTTGTTGCTATTTTCATAACAAGTTATCATTTTTTTCCTATGATTTTGTTTTTCGTGTGTGTAAATAAATCTTTATGAATTAACTTTACTCAAATTCGACAACATCTAGGATTTTTGCTCATACACCAAGGTAGGAAACTTGATTAATTTGTCATCTCAAAAAAAAAAAAAAAAAAAAAAAACTTGATTAATTTGTAATTCACTCAATAACTCTCCCTTACGAAATATTTTCTTAAAGAATAAAATATTTTCTTAAAGAATAAAAAGAATTATGAGTCCCTGCTTTTTAATCAAATCCAAGTCAATAGTTCCACTTGCTAGCTGAAAATATATGGTGCAAGTGAATCCATATATTCACTTGGTAATTTCTAGTCAAATTTAGAAAAGTTTATGATCAGTTAAACTCTGATATTGTTGGCATTTATGGCTGAAATTGATCAAATTAGATCCATTTTGTAACTTCAAAACTTACCTCTCAAGTCAAGTTCATTCTTTAATATTTTAATTCCTGGATTTATATCCCACCACTTCCATTTTGCAGTCGTCAAAAAATAACAAAAACAATCCAACTCACTTTCATACTGTGTTGACTTTTAAATTCCAACTTAAATAATAATAATAATAAATCCATTAGGTCTTCCTCAATTTGTACTAAAAAAACATATTTTTAATCCTTAAAATTGGGGTTTAGTTTAAATTTGATCCCTATATTTTAAAATTGAATATTTTTATTTATGACATTTCAATAACGGTTACTTTTAGTCCCTAAGATAATAAAATCATTAGCTACAAAATGTACTGTTGATTAAAATTATAATTAGGCTAATTTTACATTTCAATAAGTGATTATTTTAATTTTCAATTGAATTGATTTTTTTTTAAAAGGAAAAATAAAAGTAAACTAAAAATATATCTAAGGACAGAATTATTGAAATGTCATGGCAAAAGTGTTCAATTTTGAAATTTTAGGACCAAAGTGAAACTACATCTCAAACATAGAAACGAAAAAAGGTAACTTTCCCTTCTTGATAATAACTAAATTACAATTTTGGAGGCTAAAATAAGTAGCAATTTAATGACTAATTATATATTAACTAGTTGATTATGGGTTGGAATGGAATGACACTTAGTGTCAACTAAATATGAGGGATTACTTTATTGACACATAAACAACGTACTTAATTTATAATCAATAATTATGAACAACATAAATTAATTATGATATTTTGTCAAATTATAAAAATTTAATCGTAACTTATAAAGTCATAAACATCAAAGTTCTTTCCTCAAAAAAAGAAAAGAAGTAAATTTTGATCCTTAGATTAATTCTTAGTTATATAAATAGAATATTAATAGAATATATATGAGTAGTTATTTGTTAAATAGGAGTTATTTTTTCTGATATTATTGGTTCTTCAGTTATGTAACGAATCAAGGGCTGTATAAATAACCCTTATGTATCAATAATAATAGAAGTACTAAGTCTGAGCATAATCTCTCTTTCACTTCTAATATAGAAACGTCTCAGATTTTAGTGTAAAAAAAAACCAATGTCTCAAATATTGAAAAAGGAATCGGCAATGGCTTTGGGAGCTTTTGTTTTGGGAGGCGCTGCAATTTTGGGAGGCTTCTATTATGCAATGAAGCGTGAAACTGAGCGATTAGTGAGAGAACTGAAATTGAGATGGAGAGAAGAGCAGCAACGACGACATCCAAAATGTAGTATCTGTTTATATCGGATCTTTCGAGAAGACGACGAACCGGCAATTCTCCCCGAGTTCCACGAAGAGTGTTTAGTAGAGTGGATGAGAGAAGAAAATGTGTGCCCACTGTGTCGCCGTCCGCTCAATGGTTAGTTCTTTGTTCGGAACTGCAGACGATTTCTTGATTCTTAAATGCGTCCTTACATCTTTCTCTCCACCCATATTCCTTCATTTCCATCTGTTACTTCATGCCGTCGCTACAAGAAAGAACATCGAATTTCATTTGGAATGGTTCTTGATTTGATTGTGGAGGAATTTGTAGTTTTGAATCTTGTTTTTGGGTCAGTTGTCTGTTGGAGTGAAATGAAGACTGTGGGTGGTGTGGTGGATATACTGCATCTTTTCTTCTCTCATTTAGATTTTTGAGAGATTATATATGCATTTTACTTGGCCCATATTGCTGTGTGTACTTTGCTCTTTACATTGAGTAGTAGTGTGTGATCTAATAACAACAAACTTTTTCTTTCTTTTCCCTCATTCTGGTTCTTTGGTGTACTTTGCTCTCTTTAAGTCATTATGAAATTGTTTCTAATTCATTACTATTTAATAATTACCTGTTAACTTCACAAATAAATAGTACTAATTTAGAACTAGAATTCAAAATAATATAGGCCATCTCTTCTGGGATAATGTAAGACCACAAATCTTCCCTTCTTTATCTAGTTCTGAGTTTAATTGATATAATCTCCAAACTCCAGTTTGTATTTTTCAAAAAATAAATAAATGAATGATTCTTTTCTCATTATCCTATGTGATCATATGCAAGTTACTATTTATTTTGATTTGTATTGTATAAGATAAGAAATTTATACTTCAATTCTATTTTAATTTGTTACTTTTCACTTGTCTTCGAATTATGTGTAAATTTGTGGAAGAAATAAAAGGAGTATTTACCTAGTTTTTCTCGAAAATTTACATAAAAAAATGAATTAGCATAATTAATCAAAACAACTCTTTTTACAACTAAAAATTATCATTTAAAATAACTTTTTATTTTTAATCATTTATTTTTAACTATTTAATTTTTTTTTTTTTTTTAACTATTTAAAATAATCACTTATTTCAAATTTACAGTCAAACAATCGGTTGTCTCTAATTTCTCTATAAAAAAAAAAAATCTAAATAAATTTTTTATTGCAACTCTCAATTTCTAATCTTTTAAAATAACTTATTAGAAACATTATCCAAACACCTCTTGGAATGTTAAAACTCAAAAAAATAATATTTGATATTTTAATGCAAAAACGTTGACTTTGTAGGTAAAAAAGTATTTTAAGCTGAATTTGGTGGTATTAAATTGATTAAAAAAAAAAAAAATAAAAAATAAAAAAAAAAAAAAAAAATTAAAAAGTTTTAAAAAATTATTAAAAAAAAAAAAAAAAAACTAACCGAGGTATCCTCAAAGCCCCAAAGTTATACTAAAAAAACCTAACATAAGTGAATCTTCCTCAATTATTTACCGTATATATATATATACATATATATATATAAATATTTTTGTTCATTCATATTTTTTTGTTGAACAATAATTACTGGAAGGCAAATTTAACATTTCAAAATCATGTTTGGCGCATAGTTTTGAATGGATTAAGAAACACGTTAATTTAATTTGGATTGACAAGTTATTTTTAAGAAAGACACATTGTGGATAGATGTTGTTAAGATATGCCTTGAATGATTGAATGTCCTGCGATTAGTTAGTCGGGGTCTCGTTGCCAGCAAGTAGGGGTGCGGGGGCGTTGCAAAAACACATTCCGCATTCTGTTGCGTGAACGCATTTCCGCATCCACATCTGCATCCACATCTGTAATCGCATTCCACATTTAGGCCTTTCATGTATTTTGGCCTTTTATGGTTTAATAGGGTGTATACATAAATTCGAATTAAACCCTAGCCGCATGATAATATTCAATCTTCGCCTCCCCTTAATAAAATTATACTCTTTTCTTTCCCGTGGACTAGTTAACACAACATTAGTGAACCATGTAAATTTATGTGTTGTTTTCTTCTCTTTACATTTTCTTTATCTTTGATTGATTGGTTGACTGTCGATTCAATAACAGATGTCATACAGAATTAAATACCTTTTTTATTCGTGTGAAAGTTCAAAAACTGAACTCGTAAGTTTTTTTTTCCTATGAGAACCAGTACCTTCTTATTTCAAAATAAATAAATACATAAAAAAATTCTTTTTTCTATGAGATAGTTAAATTGTTGTTGTTTTTTTTTAGTTAAATAGAAGATAGAAAAACAAAAAATACTCATTTTGTTATTGTTACTATATCAAGATAGAAGTTCAATTATATTAACTTTTATTGATAACTAAACTAAAAAGTTAACATTGTGTGTACATTTTCGAGTTGGGTTGGGTTAGAACAATTTTTTAGACCATTTAAAATTTTCACATTGATTAATCCACTAATCTATCCAACCTGATGTATTAGAACAATCTAACTCAACTTCTCAGATTATATTAATCTTCTATTTTTTCTCTAAAATATAACTCTCATTAGGGGTTAGGAGTTGGGTCGAAGGAGCAAAAATTCGGCTAACTCGAAACTAACACAATTCAATGAAAATTTAATCAACTAAAGAGAATTAGTCCGGTTTAAGTGGGATAGTCGGTACATCCCCAATTGACATACCAAAAAATTCTTATAATATATATAACGACGTCGTACCGAAAGAGGTGGCAATCGTCCACTATTTCGCTGGCTCTTACTAATCGTCTTCGTCAGAGAAGCTCTGCAAAGTAACCCACCGTCGTCTTCGCCTTCACAGTCCTGTCGCCGGCTGACTCCATAAACCTCCTACTCCTGATTCGTAGATGTTGTATGTGCAGGGCCTCATAAATCAAAGTTCAAGAGGACTATTGTATTTAATTAAAGAATTTTTGAATGGAAGAGCATGATTTTTACTGATTACACAAGCATTACAGAATGAAGAATCATTATTTTTGTACACAGTGTTAGGCATATGCCTTCTCAGAATAGAGCTAACAATAAGCAAGGCTGGATGTCCTAGCCTTTGATGCCATAAATCTAGCATAGAGGTAGATGTATTAATGTAGGAAGTAAAACATGTAGGTTGTAAGCTATTGGATTTCAAAACTGCAGAATGTAAATGAGAGTCATTAGCAGAGAATGATGCAATTGAATTTGCTTAGAAGAAGAGTCAACAAGCTGGAATGGGTAGAGTCCGTTCCGTGGAGCAGTGTTTGACCAGTTACTCGATCCTTCACATAGCAAAAAGAGGGTGAAACTCAAAGTAAACAGAATCCTTTGGAGTTGTAGATTAAGAGGCAATATTGACCGTAGGTATAGTTCCATCAGTGTTAACTGTCTTAGCTTCAAGTCTTGTTTCATGAGTAAGCAGAAGAGACATAACCTCATGAACATCTTCAGAATAGATCTTAGGAGACATAACAGATACCATGGACTCATACTCAGTACCTAGCCCATTCAGAATATACATTATGTGATCCTCAACCGGAAGGGGTTTCCACACAGCTGCGAGCGCATCGATACACTTCTTAATCTTAGAGAAATATTCGCTTAGAGATGGGCCTTCTTTCTTAATGTTTTGCAGCATTGATTTTACTTTCATCACTTGCGCTATCTTCTTAATACCTTCATCGAATTCCTCAGCTATGGCTCTCAATCTCCGCCACGAGCAAACTGGTACTTCTTTTCTTCGCCACCACACACTCACAAACCACACGATTCCGGCAAAACTCATTTCTCCGGTGTACTGTTTCACTAAATCCATCTCTAATTCATCGCAGAAAGCATCATTCGTATGTTGATTCTGAAACAGCCTGTTACCGCAACCGGAACGCCCAACGAAGAGGTTTACAAGATGCTGATCTACGATTGACTCTGTCAAAACATACTCTCTCCTTTGATTCATGTCAAGGATCTCTGCAAGCATGGCCTCTTTACTTCCTTGTTGATAAGGACCGTTAGCCTGTACACGATGTGCCTGCTGTTTACTTTGTTCAAGCAACTAAGCATAATATTGAAATCGGATTCGATTCAGCGGATTGCGAAGGTACATGATCAGTATTTGGAATTTGTTACTCTTGAAGATAATTTGCTTTCGTTAGGTTAGAGGTCTAGTTATGTGCAATTGAATGATCCCTCGGCAGGGGATGGTGAGATTGAAGAGATTGTGGAGAAGATTGTTGGTGGATTGTTCTGTGTCTTGGCAACACTTGGTGTGGTGCCCATTATTAGGTAGGTGCCCACGAGGTGGACCGGCTGAGATGGTTGCCATGGCCTTGGATAAAAGGTTGAAGAATCACTTGTTATCCAAGAACAACTTGTTCTCTGAAGGTGGGGGTTTATGAGCTCCTTTCAGCACCATATCCTGTGCTTATTTGATCGTAATTTCGAGCTGTCGGTTGGAATTCAACACGATTTTAGATACCGACCTTTAGTGCACGACATTCTTGGTTTGAAATTGAATGGGTTGAGTGTAAAGAGTGAAAAGGGTGGAATGAATTATGAGTTGTTGAATAGTTCGTATCCATTTTGGTTGGCGAATGGATCCTTGGAATTCCCTGAAGTTGCGGTCGAGATTGAGACACAGTTAAACAAATACAAGAAGGATGTTGATGAGGTGAATAGGAAGACTGGTGGAGCTGCTGAGGCCGAGTTTGATGGAACA
>JBBMKA010076632.1:0-14964 GCA_037833695.1 Sechiopsis laciniata | reverse complement strand
ATTTTATAAGTTTACAATCCTAAATCCTAACTTCTAAAATTGAAGGCTACCATTGCTTCATTTCCTATGTATTTTTCATGTGCGAAAGTTCATATTCATATTTTTTTAGAGAGGTTTCTCTCTTTCTCTGCACTTTTTCTTGTTTGTTTGTTTCAACATTTGAAACTTTTTGTGTCTTAGTTTATTGGTGTTTCGATGAAAGATTGCATCAATGGAGTTTGGTCATAGATCGGGAGTACAATGGAGTTTTTTTGTGAAAGTCTCATGTTGACCCTAGGAGAATGATGTTCAATAAAGCAATGGATTTTTTTTTGGAACTGTTAATACCTACAACAAGTGAACATTGTATTAAGTAAGTCTAATTTCTTACTTCTAAAATAATGTCTCACTCATACTTTTGATGCATTTTGAACAATGTTTATGCGGCTATTCTGCAGTTATGGTGTAAAATATCTTGGTCAGTTTGCAAATCTTGTCGATGTTGTGTTTGAAGGTATCATAAAGAATGAGAATATTTTCTTACATTTTCAATATATAATCTCAACATGTTTTAGATCTTCTTCTTGTTCTTTTTTGTTTATCTCCCCTATTTGGATGTGTTTAATGGAATAAAGAAAAGAGTTTTATCTCTCCTTTTTTAGAAGCTTTCAATATTATTTGAAAAAAACAGGCGAAAGACCTAACTGATATAGGTTCGTTGAGAGAGGTTGCAAAAATCTTTGTTCCAGGTATACATTAGCCTTATATTTCTTGCATTTTGGGTTCAATATGCTAAGTAGCTTTTTGAGAGGGTTTTTTTGGGTTGATATGCTAACTGATATGGTTTTTTTTTTTTGTTCTAGGTGAACGTTAGCGTTATTCTCCTTAAATTTTCCTTCAATATGTTTTCTTCTCAATTGGAAGTTGGAAGTCATACTCATTCTTCACCTCATGTGATTGAGCTAATGTCCACTAATGTAGCTCTTCAATTATATTTAGTATACCATTTTTTTGATAACTTATTCTTTGTAGGTGGTTATGGGGTTGTTATTTAATTCATTCTTTTTTTACTTTTAATGATTTTTGTAGGTTTTGAGTTTGAGTTTCTTTGAGTTATCTTATAATACCAGTTGTGTATTGATTAATTGATTCATTTTTATACACTAACGACATTTCATTATGTATATTTCATTTTGATATATATTTTTGGACTTTGTTTAAGTTTAGGCTCTAAGTTTGGATCTCTAATTATTATCTTGATAATCCATTTATCAACATTTTTTAGGTGAAAGATAGCATCAATGGAGTTTAACCATAGATCAGAAGTACGTACAATCGAGTTTTTTGTGAAAGTCTCCGGTTGGCCTTAGGAGAATGATGTTCAATGAAGTAATAGATTTTTTTAGAACAATTAACACCTGCAACATTGTATCAAGTAAGTCTAATTTCTTACTTCTAAAATAATGTCTCACTCATACTTTTGATGCATTTTGAATAGTGTTTATGCGGCTATCCTGCAGTTATGGTAGCCTAATGAAAATCGAGATAATCTTTAGGAGTTTGTAATTTTTATCTTGTGTAGGTACTTTGTTCATAGAAAGGATCGTTTGCATGGACAGTTATCGTCCAAGTTCTCAGTTACGTAGGACTTGCCAAAGTATTCGATTTTTATTTTAGGGTTTATGAAACATTCAGTGTAATTTAATTTACTACTTTTATATATATACTACTTTGTATAGAACTTGTTAAGATCTTATTTGTATCTATCAATGAAATCTATTTGATTTTTATGTGGATTGTGATATTATTTTTTAAATACTCAATTATTGACAGATTTAATTGTAATTATCATGAATCAAATGAATAAATTATTAGAATATATCAAACTTTAAGATTTAAAAAATATCATGATATATCTTTTATGACAACTTTAAACTATCATGAAATAGAAATCATGACTATTACAATTGTCATGAAATTTAATTTATGACAAATTTAAACTATCATCAAGACTATCACAACAATCATGTTATCTATTTTATGACAATTTTAAACTATCAAAAAATAGAAATCATGACAGTGTACGATTTAATTTTATTTGAAAAAATAACTCTATTTTATGACATTCTAAAACTGTCATGGTGACAAAAGTTAAAATTGCAAAAATAACATAATTTATGACAATTATAAAATGTCATAAATAGAGATCGTAAACCCTATTTTCTATTTATTCATGACAATTTTTACCTATCGTGAAAAAACATTCATGACAATTTTATAATTGTCATTAACTAAATTTTATGACATTGTTATTATATGTCATAAAAGACTTGCAATGACACGGGATACTATGACAAAGAAGATTTTTGGGCATAATTGTCATAGTAAGTCAATTATAACAATTAAAAATTGTCATAGAAAGCTAAAATTGTAGTAGTGGTGGAATACCATAGGTACTATGCGATTATATCGAGATGGGTGATCGGACGAGCTGGAGATGACCATGGGACCCACTGCATTATTTTGTTTAGAGTATTTTAAATTTCTTCTTTCTGCATGAACTATTTAGGGGCATGATAAGTTGAACATGGTTTACCGAGTTTTTATGTCTTAACTTTTGGGTACCCTATGACTGTTTTAATGAATTTGTGGTTGTTAAAAACTTGTTCTTTACACTTGTTTTAAAGAGGTTTTGTTTTAAATTTACATGTCTGGGATGTCGAGTACTATTTTCATGCATTTGGAGTTAAGGACTTAGGTTTAGACCCTAGTTTGGGTTGCGTCCTTGCATAATATCTACCATAACTAATATTTTAGATACGACCCTCTATGTATGATTTTCTAACCGTTCCCTAAGTTGGTTGAGTCTTAATTGAAGTTTTAAGTATTTTGGCTTTAAGGGTTTTAAATCATTGTTTCTTTTGTGCAGTAACTAGATTTATGGATCAACACATAACCCTAGAGAGAGAGCTTTTGAGAAATTTCCTTTGCTTGTCCTCCGACTGCCGCCGAGACCTTATAGCTACCTTCCTCCCCATCGCTTAGCCACTGTGTGCAGTGGTGGATGCATATTGGGTATACTACATGCCTTAAGCCTATGATATCTCTTGCCTTTAGTGTAATTGTGAGATTGTTGGACTATTTCCCTAAAGCATCATAATTAATATTATTCAATAATTAGACTTAGATTTTAATTATTAATGGTAACATATTTATTCATTAAATAGGAAACTCGAAGGTTATTAAATGAAGGTTGTCTTGAATAGTATGTAGTGGACATAGGAGTAGATCTTTATTCAAGTCAATAACATAAAGTAGTCAACAATACATGAACAAAAGTTGGACGCATCGTCCTAGAAATATTGTTGATATACGACCCACTTTGCAAGAGTTGCAAATGATTTGATTCAAGTCGTCCATGTGGAGACATGTGAGTGGCGGGTTAGTGTGCAAAAAAGTGTGCATAAGACTAGACTAGACACATTTTTATTAGTTTGAGTAATTCAATTATAGAACGAGACCAATATTTTACTAAGATGATCAGAGGCATAGTTGATCTGAATCCTAAGTTATTTGCAAACTTCTGCTTGTGAAAAGGCATTTTGATGTGCATAGGTAAGAATAACCAGCGATGCTGATTCAATATGCCTATCATGTTGGAGATTATTGTAATGAGTTATTGGGAACGTAAGGTCACAAGATGAAATCTAGTTCTTCCCTATTGGTGTGAAAGTAGATTAGTAGTTTTCTTAAGTACTAATCTGAAGCTTGAACAAAGGATACCCTCTCATTAGCTCGAAAAGTTACTGCTTTATGGTTGGTTCATAAACAGCCTGTTCATTAGAGAAATCAATGAAAGTTAAGAAAACAATGTAATTACAAGAGTAAAACAAAACTTTAGACCCAGTAGTAATTATGAACACTCGTGAAAGATCAATTTGTAGAAGACTAGTTATATACTTGTGGACATAACTTGTCCTATAGTATGTGAGAGTGCAACTCAACCCTTGAATGAAATAAACATGTAGTTAACGAATGAAGAATAAATTTAGATTAAAGAGCTAAATCGAATTAATCTTTAATTGTTGAAGTTTACAATCTGTAAGTTGATAAGGACCCATGCTAGCTCATAACACAATGTAGGTTAAATTTTATATTGGAGACATCAATTTGTATATATTAATTTAGGGATTCTAGATAATGTATTGGATACATAATAGTTAATATATTGAATATATTAATTATTAATGTTATTGTATAAATATTAATAAAGAAAATTAATTCATTTATGTGATATATTAATCGATAATATTTATTTGATACATATTATTCAAAGATATTATTAATACATGAGATCGATTAATAATTTTTTATTTAATCTATTTTGGATTTAAGGTCAAATTATGTAATTATGAATTAAATAATAGTTTCCTACTCATAGGAGGATAAAGCCTATGAAACTTTATAAATTTAGGGCTAGAGGTAAGCTGTAAACTCAGTGCACAAGTATTAAAGACCTGCCATGGCACTAGACCATCAATTATAGTTCGAGTCATAGTGGAAAAGTTTCATTTGTGGAGATTCGCTTTGTCCTTGGCATTCTGAGATAAAGACCCGCCAACCTAGATCAAAAGCGTCAACTGAGTAAGTCAACCTAAACACCTTGTATGTTAATTTTTGGTTTTAAACAAATAAGGGAATTAGATCTCAAATCATTTTTTTCCATTGTGTCAAGGAAACCTTAATTCCCAACACAATTTTCTTGCAATAAAAACACCTTCAATCCTTATCAGCCTTCACACTTTTTTTTTTTTTTTTGTCTTTAGAGTAGTCTTTTTATTCTTGCTCCCAATGTCAAACTTTCTCTTATTCTTTTTAGTCCCCCGAGGTTAGACCTTTTAGCTTACTTCAAAAGTCTAAGGCCCTTGAATTGAACTTCTTTGAGACAGCATTTGCCTTAATTTTGTTGCCTTTGACTTTTATCATATAACTCATATGTTTGAAGTTTGTTTAGAAGAGAGGTGAGACTAAAAGTAATATTTTTCTTAACAACATTACTTTTAAATTACATGAAACTACTCGTTAATGTTTCCAGAATAAAACTAATCTGACTAAACTCTTCTATTGCAACCTCAAATCACTTAGAGAACATGCTTTATCCGACTCGACGGTTACCCAAACAATTGTAAAAGGTCTCTATCATCTCAAAAACAATTCACATGTTGTCGAGTTTATTGGACAAGACATTTGAGACGATCGCCAATATACAAACTCTAGCCATTTCGTTAACAATTTTCCTACGATCATGTGTCTCATAAACATTTCGTGTTGCATTGGTTGTTAGTTTTAAATGACATTCCATGGTTAGAACAAACTTCTAGTCATCCACGATAAGACTAGCGTAAATATTGTTTTTTTTCAAATGATGTAATTTTGGTCGGTTCATTTTTCGATTGACATTATTGAGGCAAGCTACCTGAAAATAAGAAATAGAAAGACACTAATTTTAATTTTTATTAAGCATTATTAAGGGTTTTGACATTTAGTGAATTGATTTTTTTTTTTTTTAAACTTTATAAGTTCAAAAATGTAGAAAGCCTTATAGTTAAAATAAATGATCATGGTACATTAGAGAAAGTGTCGTTGTAGAATAGGTCAATCACTCTTCTATAAGCATCAGACTATCTCTTGAATCACTCTCATTTTATGACATTTAGTTACCATTTTTTCGAGCTAAGACTTTGTTTAACTACCTTGACAAGTCCATTGAAAGTGTAACCCACCATTTCGAACCAAGTCACTTTTTTTTTAAACAAGTGTCATCCTAGAAGTGACGAGTTGTCAAATGGAAGGTTATCATTTCCAGCCGACTTTTTTCTCTCTCTTTTTTTTCCCTTTTGGAACAGTCTTTTTATTCTTGCATCCATTGTCTAACTTTCTTTTCTTATTCTTTTTAGCCCCTAAGGTCTGACCTCCTTGCTTAGTTCATGAGCTTGAAGCCCCTAACTGAACTTTTTTTATACAACATTTCCCTTCAGCTTCTTAGCCTTTGACTTTACTCATATGTTTAAGTTCATTTAGAACATTAGTAGGACTAAAAGTAATTTTGTTCAGAACATCATTACTTTTAAATTGTTGGAAACTACTTGGTAGTGTTCCCAGAATAAATCTGACATGAATGGACTAGTATATTATAACTTTTTTCTTTTCTACAATATTGAAGAACATAATCATCTAGAAAACATGCTTTGTGATTGATGTCCCCACCTTCATTTTCTCATTATGAATGACCTTGAGATCATCATGTCTTTCCTCACTCGAAAATTGCCTAAACATCTTATATATAACCTCCATCACCTCAGAGGAAGTTCTCATACTTTCATGTTTCTTGGCCAATGGTCCCAACAACAACAAATATATAGATTCTTGTATTTTCGTTAGCACCTTGCGAACGATCATGCACCTCATGAACATTTTGAGCTGCATTGGTTGTGATAGTTCTAAATATTAGCCCTATTTAAGCTTCCAAACCATAGCCTTTCACTCGATTTATAAGTACAATTTCGCGTTCTAAAAGGCGTAGATCACAGATATCCATATAAGCTCGCATTTTAAGCTAAAAGTGGGTACAAATTAAAAGAAGGATAACAATGCAATTAAGTGCATCAATTTACATGTATAAACGAGAAAACTGCATAATTATAAGAAATGCTTGCTAACATGCTAAATGCACACGAAAGCATTGGATTTTGCATTGCGAAAGACTTACGATCGGTGCGAATGATTCGAAGAAAGCAGCAAAGGAAAGTCTCATCGCAATTTGAGAAGCAGAATCATCGAAATAAAGATGGAAATAATCATCAATCAAATAATTCAGACAAGGAATCCTCGCAAGATTAAACGTGATCAATACGAAACCTCAGATGCCTATAAATACGAAAAAAATTGAAGATCAAGATGTGTTGGTTCAACCGGGGAGCTACCATGGATGGATTGTGAGATGTCGAGGCCTCAATGGAGATCCCGACTATCCTTCATCTGTAACCTCAGAAGATAGAGTACCATGGTGCTTGTTGGAGGAAAGTGTAACTCTTATTCTTATGACATTTAGTTACAATTTTTCAATTTAAGACTTCATTAAATACCTTAACAAGTTTCTGGAAAGTGTAACTCACTATTTCAAACCAAGTGACTTTTTCTCAAACAAATATTGTTGTAGAAGCGGTCAAGTACCAATAGAGGTTACAGTTCTATTCCTTTAAGAAAAGCCAACTTAATATTGATCCTAGCAAACATCTTCCGAAGGAGGACTATGACAGGCTGCCACGAAGCCTTGTAATGATCTCACCATATAAGTTTACAGTGACGATAGCAAAATTACTTGACAACGATACTTTTTACTAACTATTTTGAAATAGAGTTTTCTCTCACTCACATATAGTAGGCTAAACTTGTATGTCTAAGTCACAATCGTTCTATTATAAATATTATTTTGGTTGGATTGATTTTAATTTGTAATACCAAGTTTTTTACTCCTAAAAACTAATCACATTATGAGTCTGTTCAATGAACGTCTACAATTTTCAACCATTTCAATTTGTAGGTCGCATTCTCAAGTAGAGATGTTTTGTGTAAATCGTCAACTTAAATACTCCTATTAAGATAGAGCCTTCCTTAGGCAATGTTTTTTTCTTACCAATTATTATTGATCTTTAATTACCTAATCACATTAAAGTTAAAGTGAATTCATATTAAATCTTATTAATGTCTGATTTACTTCTATGGATTTTAGGCTCAAGCCCTTTTTAAATTTCTTTTAAAAAAAGATTAAGTTCATTTCAAAATAGAATTCACCGAATATTTTAGGTTTCTTTAAAAAAAAAAACTCTTTTTTTCAAAAAGATAAATAATCCGTAATAACGTGCAGAAAAAATCCATACATAAATAACAAATATTTATAAATAAAAATCTGCATGTTGAATTTGTACCTTAAATTACAGAATATAGCATAGTTTAAATATATCTATCAAAACATAACCATTATATTTCTTGGTTTTTTTCTTTTTTTGAGATTTATTTCTTGGTATTTTTAATGCATAAACATACTTTCCAATTGTGGGATTTCAATCTACATTGCATATTTTAATTAAGCAACTAATTTTACCTAATTTAAATCATACATTTCATCTAAAAAAAATTAAATCATATATTCAATGCACATTTAAATTAAAAAGGACAATAAAAGAATTGATCGACATATTTTAACATGTTCCTAAGAGTTTAAAATACAATGTAATCATATTACATAAGGTTCACCAAAATATATCTTGGTTCTCAAATTTACATCTTCATCTTTGTCTTAATTCTTGGTCTTGAAGGATGATTCTAGTTTACCTCTTTGAAAACCTCCGAATTATAGTCTAGATTATCTTCTCAAATAAGATTTCTTAAAAATATCTTTTGGGACAGATCTAAATAGTTTTGGGTTGATGTCAGTATTTTAAATTTTAAGATTCTAATTTAAAATATCCTCTCAAATAATATAGTCAAAATATATCTTTTTTTTGGGGTCAAATTTAAACTATCTCAAGATTCTCTTTAGAGACCTTGAGAGACTCAACTAGTTCTTATTGAACTGGCTCAACTCGAGTACAACTCCTACAAATTGTTGCCAAACATTAAGGGGTGGCACTGACATCATCTTGATGCTAAATGACTGGTCGTGTTGTGCTCTTATAATTCTAATTTACCTAATTTTTTGTAGTGTTAAGTTAACTGATATATCGATGTAACAATAACTACGAAGTTATCTCTTATTATAAAAATAAAAAATAAAATAAAAAGAGAAAGAAATGGTGGAATGCATCACTACAAATAAGATGCAATATTAAAATACAAAACAACAAGTACAACATAATTAGACTTGGAATGGTTGAAAAAGATCTCCCAAGGGGCATAGAGTTGTAAATCAAAATTAATGCCAACTTTTGGGGAAAAGGGAAGAATATATCAAGCAAGGTTGCCAGATACAAATGCTTTTACCCAACCAATCAGTTGCCTCCAAGGTGCCATGGCTAGCTAATAGGCAGAAAACATAAAAGTTAATTAATTAATGCTGTATTTGAAAGCAATTTTGATTTGGGTTAACAAGTTTGGTTTGGATCGTTTTTCTCATTAGCTCGTTTTACACAATTTTGTACCCACTAGCAGTGCTTAAAATAGTAGAGCAATGATATGAATATTGAAAAATGAAACTTTTTTTTTTTTAATTTTATATTATGGCTAGTTATTATATGAAGTATAATTGAACTAAAATATGCAGCAAACTAGTGATCTAAGTTAATCAATAATTGTTATAAATATAGTTCATTAATACATGTTTTTAAGTTCAATATTATGAGCTAAAAATTTAGACATTATCTAACCCTTAAAACAAATATATGATATCATAATTAGTTGAGCTGATAAACTCAAATTAAAGATCAAGAATTAAGTTTTATTTAGTATAAATTAAGGGAGGGGAATCACAAAACCTACATTGAGAGTACTGCTCCTCTCTGAATAACTGAGAGTCAAATATCGATTTTTAGAATCGAACTTGTAATCGTGATATTAACTAGAATACCACCAAACAATGAAACCAGCAAGGCACCAACCCTTTCCGTAAATCAATATTTAAGTTAGTGATACAATTTAAATAATTTTTATTTTATAACTACAAAAACTATATATTTGACCATTTTTTAGAATTTATAGAATCATCGGAATTAAATTTTGATTTTTAAAGTTATAAAGATCAAAATTTAACTTTTTTCAAATCATAGGAACTAAATTCTAGTTTTAAAATTATAGAGACTAAACTTTAACTTTCAACAAAGTATAGAGACCAAACTTATAATTTATCTACGAATTTTTAACATGTTTTTATAAAATTGGTTGAAATTTTAAAGATTGGGGTATTATTCAATAGGCATGTTGTAACATGATGAAATGCTCAAAGCTGGAGAGCCATTACTTTACGTTTTTCAAAAAAAAAAAAGAAAAAAAAAGAGTCATAACTTTAATCAGAGAAAAGAAAATGTGAAAGGGTAAAAAATGGGTCTAAAACAAAGTGAATGAATTTAGACTTATTTAGAGGAGAATTGGGAGGTTGGGAATTGGCAATTGGCAATTGGGAGAGTGAATTACAAAGGGGTTTATTTGTTCTTTTTTTTTTTTTTTTTTCTTAAGTCTTTTATGGACTATTGAAAGAAAGAAAACATATGAAAAGCTGCTGTGCCTAAAAGTTAAATTTGGTAAAATTCTATTCCATCATATACATATGAGCTATAAAAATTTAAATTTTCAATTAAAATGAAGTAAATATGCATTATTATCGAATTATATTCATGCTGGTGTTTTTCAAAATTTAACCATACATTGTGAAAGTGGTTGATGGGCTAACAAATCATGAATGAATCTTATAAGCCACCCAACATTTATTAAATCATCACCTTTCATCCACTAAACCCACCACCACACAACATTTACAAAACTAAACCATATATATATTTACTTACATTGTATCTAGACACTTCTCGTTCTATTTTCTTTTTCTCTCACATTTTTTTATAAGAACGTTGAAAAAAGAAACTTGATTTTGAGCTCCATTTTGCTCACTTGGCTTATTATGATTAATTATTTCATCTCTTGTGTTCCCAATGAAACAAGCATAAATATGTGGTAGAAATATCAAGCACAACACACAACGATTTTAACGTGAAAAAACTTCCTTAAGGCGAGGAGTAAAAAAGCACGGACCGAAATCAAATCTACACTATAATCAATAATGGGCAATAACAAGTTCTCCCTAGTTACAACTAAAGGTATACAACATATAACAACTCAAGATAAACAATCTTGGCAACAAACAATACTAAACCAAAGAGAAACAAATAGAAAAGTCTCACAAATTGTACACTCGAATTGTCACTAAAATCTGGATGTAGAAACCTCTAAAACCCGATCCCACTGTTCAGATTGAAGACCCTTGTGTTACGAACATGTTGTCCAAATTTCAACTCGATCCAGCGGTGCAATTGTTCGAAAATGTCAAAATAATGAAACTGGCCGAAACCTCTTTTTCTCTCTATTTACTTTCTCTCTCTGGCTGCTAGTTTTCCAGGTTTTTTCTCTACCTCCAAAAGTGACAAAACTCACTTTAAAAATGACAAGCCCTAATGGGCTTTTAGTTGGGCTTCACAATAAGTGAATATAACCCAACAAATCTCCCCCTATTCACTGTGTGGAGAAACTCGCTATTCCCGTAGTGGAACGACAAAACTGAAGCTTCTCTCTTGGTAGATTCTTAGTCAACATATCTGATCCATTATAATCAGTATGTATCTTCTCAAGCTCAAACAAACTATCATTTAAAGCATCTCTCATCTAGTGATACCTCACATCGATATGTTTAGTTTTGGAATGAAATGTAGAGTTCTTACTAGGATGAATAACACTTTGGTTATCACAGAATATCACATAACGTTGTTGCTTGAAGCTAAGCTCCTGTATAGACTACTTCATCCACAACATCTCTTTGCACACTTCCGCTGCAGCTATATATTCTGCTTTTGTAGTAGAAAGTACAACACACTTCTGTAGTCTTAACTGCCAAGACACTGCATCACCTGCGAATGTCATCAAATAACTCAAAATAGACCGTCGGTTATCTAAATTTCCTGCCATATCTGAATCAGTATAGCCTATAAGCAAGGATTTTCCAGTTCTAAATGTGAGCTTCAAACTGGAAGTGCCTCTCAAATATCTCATGATGCACTTAACTGCCTCTCAATGCTTCTTTCCTAGATTGGACATAAATCGACTAACAACACCAACAACATGAGCAATATCATGTCTAGTACTCACCATGGCATACATTAAACTCCCAATTGTTGAAGCATGTGAGACTTTTCTCATTTCTTCCTCCTCTTTACCATTAGAAGGACTCTGTTTGCTGCTCAGTTTGAAATGACTGGATAGAGGGGAACTAACCACTTTAGCTTTATCCATGTTGAATCTCTCAAGCACATTCTCTGTGTATTGCTCTTGTGACATATATAACTTCTTGAAGGCTCTGTCTCGAACTATTCGAATTTCAAGAATCTTTTAATTGGCTCTAAATCCTTCATGGCAAATGATTTGCTCAATTGTTTCTTCAACACATGTATTCTAGAAACATTCCTGCCAACAATCAAAATGCTATCAACATAAAGCAATAATATCACAAAATCATCATCAGAAAATTTTTGTGTAAAAACACAATGGTCAGAAGTAGTCTTTTTGTAGCCTTGCTCCCCCATAACTGACTCAAACTTCTTGTACCACTGTCTCGACGCCTGTTTCAACTCATAAAGGCTTTTCTTCAACTTGTATACAAGTTTCTCTTTGCCTTTCTCTTCAAAACCCTCAGGTTATTCCATATAAATTTCTTTATCTAAGTCTCCATGAAGAAATGCAGTCTTAACATCCATCTGCTCAACTTCTAAGTCAAGGCTAGCTGCTAAACCCATAACAACTCAAGTCAATACCCTTTTTCTGAGTGAACCCTTTCACAACTAGTCTCGCTTTATAACGCGACATTGAGGTATTTTCTTCTTATTTCACTCGATAAACCCACTTATTTTTTAGTGCGGTTTTCCCTTTAGGCAATTTAACAAGCTTAAAAGTGTGGTTCTCATGTAAAGATTTCATCTCATCTTCCATTGCATCAATCCACTCTCTTTTGTGCTCATCTTCTATAGTTTCTTCATAACTCTTAGGTTCTCCCCCATCAGTCAATAACACATATTCATTAGCAGAATACCTTGTTGACGGACGTCGATCTATGACAGATCTTCTAAGTGGAACATCAGTAGGAACTTTAGTTTTTGACAACTGTTCCTGAATATCATCATCTACCTCAACTTGTTCAGGGCTTTCTACCTCATATAAATTATCAAATTGATCATTATGAATTTCATTCTCAATCTGTGTAGAATGTTGTGTCAAAGGAACTGTATCTAAATCAATCAGATCATCACTATTTTCTGACTCTGTTTCATCAGTTTTATCAATGTCATATATGGTCTGGTCTTCAACAGACACAACATCTCAACTTCAATAAGCTTTTTCTTCACTAGATCATACAACCTATAGCCAAACTCATCTTGACCATAGCCAAGGACAACACATGGTCTTGCTATGCATCAAGCTTCGATCTCTCATCTTTAGGAACATAAACGCAAGCTTTACAACCAAAGACACTAAGATGACTACAAGATATATCTTTCTTTGACCAAATTCTGTTAAGTACTTCATTTCCCAAAGGAATGCATGTGATATTCAAAACATGTACAATTGCATTCAATGCTTCACCTCAAAACGTTTTGGCTAACTGTGAATGTGAAAGCAAACATCTCACTCTTTCCACCAATGTCCTATTCATTCTCTCAGCCAACCCATTTAGCTGAGGAGTCTTAGGAAGCATCTTTTGATGTCGGATACCATGATTTCTGCAATACTCATCAAAAGGTCTAATATACTCTCCTCCATTATCAGTCTTGATGCATTTAAACTTTTTACCAGTTTCTCTTTCAACTAGAGCATGAAACTACTTAAATACTTGCAACACTTGATCTTTAGTCTTCAAAGTATAAACCCACGTTTTTCTTGAGTGATCA
This sequence comes from Sechiopsis laciniata, assembly GCA_037833695.1. Taxonomy (NCBI): domain Eukaryota; kingdom Viridiplantae; phylum Streptophyta; class Magnoliopsida; order Cucurbitales; family Cucurbitaceae; genus Sechiopsis; species Sechiopsis laciniata. The sequence goes on along the minus strand of JBBMKA010076632.1, from coordinate 1,285 downwards.
TCTATAAACGTCACAAAGTATGACGCACCTCCAAGCGTTTTTGTTTTCATAGGACCACACACATCAGAATATACTATGTCAAGTACTTCTGGTCTTTTTGAAGGTTGGTATGCTTTAAAAGAAACTCTTGTTTGTTTTCCTGCTAAACAATGTTCACATCTTTTCAAGGACACATTCTTTACCCCAGAAAGATGATTTTTCTTGGCTAGAATCATAAAAAACTCTTTTCGCTGGTATAACTGAGTCTTTTATGCCAAAACTCAACACTCTGTTCATTGTCCATTGCATTGATATCACAACCAGTAGTCTTTGCCTGCATAAAATACAATGAGGAACACTTCTCACCTCTAGCTACCACCATAGAGCCTTTAGTAAGGTTCCATGTACCATTACAGAAGGTATTACAGAAACCTTCATCATCTAGCTTACCTATGGAGATTAAGTTCATGCGGATATCAGGGATGTGCTTCACATTTTTCAAAATCAAGGTAGTACCATTCCTGGTCTCTAAATGCACATCTTCTATGCCAAATGCTTTTGCTAGTCCATCATTACCCATCCTAACATTGCCACAATCACCAGATGCGTAGGATGCAAAGAATTCTCTCCTGGATGTAGTATGAATCGAGGCACTACTGTCAATCACCCAACTTCTCTGTTCTGTAGCAAGGTTTACACTATCACCGTCGAATAAATCAATGAATTCTTCATTGGTCGCAGTAATTCTATCTGCCTCGTCATCAGTCGTCTTTTCTTTACCTTTATCAGCTTTATTTTCTCTCTTCAGTTTTCTGCAATGTTTCTTTATATGACCTTTCAAGCCACAATGAAAACATTCAACATTGGAAAACTGGCCACTCTTGCTCTTACTTCTGTCTCTGTTTTCGCACCTTTGCTCGTACTCCTCCCCTTTCTTTCATTAATAAGAACATCAGACTGTGAAGAAGTACCTAGTTACTTTCTTTTCATCTCTTCGTTACATACAATACTTTTTACCAAGTCCATACTTAGTACACCATTTGGGGCTGAGTTCGACAAAGAAGCTCTAAATGTCTTCCATGAATCCGGTAACGAACCAAGAAGCCATAACCCATGTACTCCTCATCAAACTTGATATTCATTCCAGCTAACTGATTAATTATACCTTGGAATGTATTCAAGTGAACTTACATAGACGTTCCTTCTTGATACTTCAAAACCATCATTTTCTTAATCAAATACAATTTACTATTACCAGTTTTCGGGGCATACAAAGACTCAAGCTTGTTCCACATAGTCCGTGCAT
>JBBMKA010076611.1:0-14967 GCA_037833695.1 Sechiopsis laciniata | reverse complement strand
AAAAAACAGTTATCAAACATGTTTTTTGATTTTTAGTTTTCAAAAACAGAAAACTAAAATGAGTTATCAAACATATACTATTTTTATTTTTTAAAACAAAAAACCAAAATTCAAAAACAAAAAACAAAAAATAAAAAACGAAAAACGAAATGGTTATCAAACGGGACCTTAATTTTTGGTTTTAAGTTTATTTGTTTTATGACGATTCTTTTTAACAAATGAATAAATTGTTTTAATCTTTAATGAGCATGCCTAATTGTCACTATTTAAGCGAATGCATTTGTAGTAAAGACCTAGGTGGAGATCCTTGTTTGGATCGGGTCTTTACACTAATAATAATAATTAAATAAATATACGCATATATAATTTTGTTATAAGTAAAAAAATATATTTAGAAACTAAATAATCATTTCTAGTTGGTCGGGTTGGTTAGTTTTAGGTCAACCTTGACCCAATCCAACCTATGAACATTTCATGATTTTGAACCCTACCTAACCAAAAAATGTATTTAACCCAACCCAATCCAACCTGTCAAATTGGGTTGGGGTAGTTCGAGTTATTCGAGTTTTAGGTTGTTTGAACACCCCTAGTAACTATTGTGTTAAACTTGATTTCCGCCTAACTAGGGGTGCAACAAAATATCGAAAAATTGAAAATCGAACCAATCCAATCCAATGGATCGGATCGATTTTTTAGCACAAAATCGGATATATCAATTTGTAATTTGAAAAAACCGAAAATATTGGATCGGTTTCTGTTTTCATTTTTTAAAAACCAATAAAAACCGATCCAACTGATATATATATATATATATATATATATATATTTTTTTTTTTTTTTTACAATAAGTCATATAAAGTCATCCCCTCCATTATTTAGAAGATTTCTCAAAGTCTTAAAGATTTTCTTAATTCACTCACATTTCAAGTAAAAAAGTAAAAACATTCTTAAATAATTTTTAATTAGTTCAAAAATATTGCCGACCTTTAAGAAAAATTGTTGTTTATGAGATTTTTTTTTTTAATTTATGAATTTTTTTTTTTATATATTAAAAAAAATTGAACATTGGATTGGATCGAAAACCGAACCGAATCAATTGAAAACCGAAGGGTTCTATACTTTATTGGACATTGAATTTGATCCATTTTTTGAAAACCAATGATATCAATTTGATTGTTAATTTGGTACAAAACCGATAAAAATCAAACCGGAATTACCTTTACACCCTACAATGAAACAAACACGTCGATCAACTTGGTTCCTATTGATCCTTATTGTTCAATTAAAAAATTAATGTAAGTTCAATCTGCACAAAAGATTTGGCCCAAAATGTTATTTTAAAAACCATTTTACGAAATTTCCGTTTTAATTGTTTTTTCATTCAAATTATCTTCCGTCCCATAAAGAAAGGCCACAATTATATATTTGTAACAAATCATTTTAATTCGTATAAATAAAAATTAAATTGAGATCAAGCATACCCCACGTAATAATGTCAAAAGGAATGTTGTGAAAAATAGAATAAAAAATTAGTTTAAAAATTAGAATAAAAAATTATTTTAAAAATTAAGTCAACAAAAAACCCAAAATTAGATGGAAATGCAACGGCATGGGAGGGACAACAAAATCTAAATCAACCAATTAAAACGTGTGGTTTAGAGGAAACAAAAGCAAAATCCTTGAAACCCTTTTCTAAAGTTCTAAAATTTTCAATTCCAAAACTCAAAAAATTTAGAAAATGACATTTGGCAAAAATAGACAAATAAATAGAAAATGACAAAGAACCTATGTTGTGGGCCCATCAGCTGTGGCTAAGTTCGGCCCAAGGCCCAATAACCGCCTTATCCCCTATTTTAGCATCTCGCTATGTTCACACACAGCACGCATTTTAAGGCCTCATTTGTGCTACGTGGCGAAATTGTAGTGGACCATGTCACTCCCATGCATGCGTGGCTGTGGCTAATTTACGCAAATGACCAAATATTGGCGATAAGGAACCGCGGTTCTATGACATCCTTTTGATTATCTTCGGAGCTCAAATATTATCTCCAACTGTTTTTTACAAATATTTAATTTTTTTTCCATCCTAAAATCACCCGCGGGTCCCTTACCGAAAATTTCATGCACGGCCTAATTTATCGCCAGTTTCACTCGCAACAAGTTGCCAACAGATAAAATTATTTAGTATTAATTGATTTTTTTTTTTTTGAAACAAGCATTAACTGATACATGACCTAATATTTAGTTGATAATTACGATTACTTTAATCAAAAGGGTTAGTCGACTTATTTTATTGTTTGATGACAATCGAGTCATCATGGTCAAGAGTTTAATTATGAAAATTGGTATTTGATTCTAATTTATTTGAGAACGATAATATTTTCTTTGTAGGGTTTGTGGTCTTTCTTCCCTTATCTTCTACTTAAAAATATATATATATATATCATTACAATTATTTTATGATTTACTCATATACTATCGAACATATTTTGAACAAATTTTTAGATTGGGAAACTTCTAAAATTTCTTACTAAACACATTTATGAAAACATTTCAATGAATAATTTGTTGGCGAAATTATAGAAAAATGCCACTAAACTTTGAAAAGTTTAAAAAATGCTCCCAAATTTAACTTTAATTTCAAAAATATTATTGTCAAATTTGGATGGAAATTGTTAAAGTTTGATTTCAAAAATATCTCTGAACTTTGAAAAAATTTCACAAATACCCTTGAACTTTAAAAACAATTAAAAAATACCGTCGACTTTAAAAAAACATTAAAAATATCATTGTCAATAACTTTTAGACTAAAAATATTATACTTTTATTTGAATAGTATTCTTGGTCTTTTAAAAACTTAAAAAAAATGTTTTTACAAAAAAAAGATTATTTTTTTTCTTTATCCATATGCATTTTCTCCATAAAAACTAACGAAAATAAATATATTATTAACCTTTGAATAACAATGTCCAAACAAATTCCAAAATTCAAAATCTATAATCATAATTGTAACTTTTTAAAGATAATTTATAATTCTTTTTATAGATTTTAGCTTTAATTTATTTAAATAATTGAGTTACTTATTTGTAGTTTGAAACTAAATCAATTGACAATGAGTATGCGTGGGCGGTTTTCATCCAAATTTAATCTTGTCCATAATTTTTGGATAAAAAAAAATATCACGTATTTTGTTTAAGAGTGTCAATATTGAACCCTTAAAAAACTCTAAAAATTATTTTTATTAAAAATGGTTATTTTTTATTCGTATCTTTCTTCGCCATGAAAACTAATGAAAATAAATATATTATTAACATTTGAATAATAATGTGAAAATTTTTTTTTCCAAAATTTAAAATCATAATCATCATTCATAACTTAAAAAAAAAAATGTTGTTGGGATGAATTTTGGAACATAAATGAATATTTTGAGGTAGAGATTTGTTCAATTATTCAGAGTTTAAAGATAATTTATCATTGTTTTAATTAATTTTTTAGCTTAAAGATGTTAAAATAATTTTGTTGCCCTTACGTCTGAAAACTAAATCAAGTGACAATGAATAGAGTAAATCATCTATTTTATAAATGTTATGAGATATCAACATGTCCTTTTTTAATTTAATGAGTTTTCGATACAATATTAGAATAGCATGAGATTTCATCTCAAAATCAATTGACAATAAAAAAGTAACTCATTAATCTTATAATGCTATGAGGTATGTCACATTTTGAATGTGACATTCTCAACACAATTTTTTAATTTTTTTTAGTACTTGCTCAATACAATTCAAATTTAAACAATTAATATTTACATAAAAAATAATTCATAAGTTATAAATCAAAAAGTAAAATTTATCTTTTACGAGCACAATTAAATATTATAGTAATATTAAAACAAAACTTTAAAATTTTCATAATTATTTTATGTTTTTTAAGATTAAAAGTATTTTTGAAACATTTTATAAGTTTATGGATATTTTTGAAACATATTACAAGTCTAGGGTATTTTTGAAATCAAACTTTAACGATTTCCATCAAACTTTAACGGGGAGTCCATTTTTAAAACTTTTGTTAAAGTTTAGGGGCAATTTTGAAACTTTTCAAAATTTATGGGCATTTTTTTACACAAATACCATGGTATAGGAACATTTTCTATAATTTAGCCTAATTTATTTTCAAATTACTATCTAAATACAATGAGCATAATTCTTAATCGAGAAGTTACAAGTTTAATTCACCAACTTCAAATATTGTTAAATAAAAAAAAACTATTAATAAAATGTTTGGAGCAAAGAAGATGAAAGTGGTCGGTTAAAAAATGATTTTCTTATCTATGTTTGTGGCAACAAAAATCATTTCTTATTAATCTCACTTTTCCATAAATATTTTTTATTTTTCTATAATAATATTTCCTTTCTCTAGCTACTTTTTATTCTGCACGTACTTATTTTTTATTATCTTCACAATTATTCCATTCACTTCAAATATTCATAATTATTTTATCCGTTCATATTTTTTTTCATATTTTCATTCCAATTCTCATCCTCTTTGCTTCAAATACTTCCAGAAATTTATTTCATAACAGCTATCCTCCCTTTTCAGCCAATAGCAAAAATTTCTAAAATAGACCAAGTGGTTTAGAAGGCGTATCTAAATAAAAAGTGGGAAGGAGAGGATTTAATATGGAAACATTTTGTAAGAAAAATATCGTCAGAAAATAACGAAAAAAGCGCGAGAAATTGAAGAGAAAAAGGGAAAAAAAGCTGAGAGTTATAGAGACGTGTGGGAAAGAATAATATGACGATGAAATGTAATATTAAATTTTATAATATAAAGTGAGAAAAGATGGGGTCGCAAAAAAATAAAAAGCGTAAGCCACAGGTGCTTGCTTTTATATAATCCACGGTTTCTACCCTTTTTTCTTCGTTGATCGTTTCGGCCATTCCAGATTCTCAAGCTCGTCTTCGAATCTCTCCGTTCTTTCCCTCCTGCAATGGATCCTTACAGGGTATGCCCTTCTTCAAGCCCTAGTTTCTAGATTCGTGTTTCATCCGTTTTCGTGCTTGTTAATGGTGCTTTGACCTTCGTTAATGGTGCTTGATTGCATCGAAATTTCCGCTGGATTTTTCTTCTTGATTTTATGGATTTTTTAACTAATTTTCTTGTTGAGAATTGGGGGTTTTTTGTTTTCGATTTCCGTGGGGGGGTTGGTTTTGAAATTCTTGTTTGCGATTATCGGAAACGACGGCTTAGAACGTTTGAGACTTTTTATTTGAGTTTTGGATATGTTTAATTGTCGAGGAAACGAAGGCCCTGATTCTATTGAGGATGTTTATGAATTTGGAATGATGTTGAACTAATCTTTGTTGTGTGTATGTTTCGGCTGATTTTTTTGTTGTTTGTTCGTACATGCAGCACCGCCCTTCAAGTGGTAACAACACCCCTTTCTGGACTACGAATTCTGGTGCTCCGGTATGGAACAACAACTCCTCCATGACCGTTGGGCCCAGGGGTATGAATTGGTTTCTGATATTACTAATTTTGACGTAGTTGTTAAATCATTAGCAAGAGTACGTTAATACTGTTCGTTTATTATTTTTTGTTTGATAGTGGTTTTGATATGAGTTCAAAGTACATGAATCTGTGCTTATGATTTAGTTGCATTGGCTTGAGATGTTTAGAGATACATACTCTTAAGTTTTTATTTAGAGCCCCACCCTTGCTTCTCCGGCCGAATGCTACAGGGAATAGCGGGAGTGGGCCCTCTTGTACACATTTTTTAGAAATGAAGCCTGTTTTCACCTTGAGGATTTGGTGACTTTAGCTCTATAGTTTTGTTAACAAATACTACCTATAAGTTGTGAAGGTCATGAAGATTTGTTGGCCTTGTTTGCTGTGGATGCTATTCGCTAAATTATGGTAAACTTGGTCAGATGAGTGAACTAGTTTTGCCACTAATTCTGGTCAATGGGTGAATATGTTTTGCGTTTCTAATGGTAATTAAGATCAGTAGCTATAAGATGATGGTCCATTTCGTTGCATATTCTGGTAGTTGTTGAATGTGTAGAAGAAAAAATAGTAAGAGCCCTGAAAACGTTGTGATTCTTCTTGTACTCATGTGGACAATTTGGCTGTTCTTGCTTGATGAATATCTTCGGTGTATCTTAGTTATAGAAATTTTCTGGCAAAAAGATTTGAAATCTTGTGCTGCTCGTCTTTGTGATTGGTCCTTTGTATTTGAAAGATGATTATAGATGAAAATACTCAATTATGTTTTATTTGGCAGGTCCTATTCTCCTAGAGGATTATCATCTGGTAGAGAAACTTGCTAACTTTGATAGGGAGCGGATCCCAGAGCGTGTTGTCCATGCTAGAGGAGCTAGTGCAAAAGGGTTTTTTGAGGTGACTCATGATATTACCAACCTTACATGTGCTGATTTTCTTCGAGCCCCTGGAGTTCAGACTCCAGTTATTGTACGTTTCTCCACTGTTATCCATGAGCGTGGCAGCCCTGAAACACTGAGAGATCCCCGTGGTTTTGCTGTGAAGTTTTACACCAGGGAGGTGAGAGTTTTATTAGTTTATGGTTTTCTTGAAGGAATATAACTTATGATTTCAATATTATGGCAATTCTAATAAAAAGAAGCATAGAATCTCAAAAAAGGGGAAAAAAAAAGGAAGCATAGAAATGCAACGGTTGTGAACTTGTGATTATAGCACCCTCCCTTTGTTTTGAACTTCTTTTACTTTGTCTATACCTGTTGGTTGCACGCTAATACTTACCTCAGTTGATAATTTATCTACCATCATGTTCCATCAGCAGGAAGCCCATAATATTTCATATTTCTACGGGCAAATTATATGATTTGATTTTATTAGCTTAGAATTTGCATTTTTTGTGCATCTTTCCTTTCGCTTATACAAATACATCCTTTTATTGTGCTTTTTGTTGTTATGAGTACTTCGTAATGCAAATTCATGTTTCCTTTTTCCTTGACTCTTAGGGTAATTTTGATCTTGTTGGCAACAACTTCCCTGTGTTTTTCATCCGTGATGGTATGAAATTTCCAGACATGGTGCATGCTCTCAAACCAAATCCCAAGTCCCATATCCAGGAGAATTGGAGGGTCCTTGACTTCTTTTCTCACCATCCAGAAAGCCTGAACATGTTTACATTTCTATTTGATGATATTGGCATCCCACAAGATTACAGGCACATGGACGGTTCAGGTGTCAACACTTATACTCTGATTAACAAGGCAGGGAAAGCACACTATGTGAAATTTCACTGGAGGCCTACCTGTGGAGTCAAGTCTTTGCTGGAGGAAGATGCTATTCGAGTTGGAGGAAGTAATCATAGCCATGCTACACAGGACCTCTATGATTCAATTGCAGCTGGCAACTACCCTGAGTGGAAGCTTTTCATTCAGATTATTGACCCTGATCATGAAGACAAATATGACTTTGACCCTCTAGATGTTACTAAGACCTGGCCAGAGGATATTCTGCCCTTGCAGCCAGTTGGTCGCATGGTTTTGAATAAGAACATTGATAACTTCTTTGCAGAGAATGAACAACTGGCCTTTTGTCCTGCTATTATAGTTCCTGGAGTCTACTATTCAGATGACAAATTGCTTCAGACCAGGATCTTCTCCTATGCTGATACTCAGAGGCACCGTCTTGGACCAAACTATCTGCAACTCCCTGCTAATGCACCCAAGTGTGCTCACCACAACAATCACCATGAGGGTTTCATGAACTTTATGCACCGAGATGAAGAGGTAGTGCGAATTTCCTTTTTGTCGTCTTATCTCTAAAAGCCAGTGGTGTGTTTTTTGTTATCATGATTTAAGTTAAAGGCACTCATGATCTAGCAGATTGCGTATACCAGCCTATACCATACTGGTGCTTTGTAATTTGATTGTTTTGATTTTTGTCTTTGATTTCTCTTTCTGCTTCAGGTCAATTACTTCCCTTCACGGTTTGATCCTGCTCGTCATGCCGAGAGGTACCCTCACCCACCAGCTGTCTGCTCTGGGAAGCGTGAGAGGGTGAGTGATCATTATTGTACCTTTTGGAATGCTTTAATTTGAACTCCTTTTGCTATTGTTCGATTAGAAAATATGCTAACCGGTTGAGATTTCTATTGCTCTTCTTGCCTATGCTAGTGTATAATTCAGAAAGAGAACAACTTCAAGGAGCCTGGTGAGAGATACAGATCTTGGACACCAGACAGGTAACTTTGTTTAACCAATGGCTGGAAGATTCGTACATTGTCGTATTTTCATGTAACTGTGATTGGCGGGGTTTTGAACCACAAGTTTTCTTCGTTTATATTGCAGGCAGGATCGATTCATCCGTAGGTGGGTTGATGCTTTGTCCGATGCTCGTGTCACCCATGAGATCCGCAGCATCTGGGTTTCATACTGGTCTCAGGTGCATATCAGTTTATCTATTAGGTCGAGTTGTATGGAGAACTGTTTGTGAGATTTAATGTTTTGTGTTTTGATGGCATTTTGGAACAGGCGGACAGGTCTATTGGTCAGAAGCTTGCATCTCATCTGAACGTAAGGCCAAGCATTTGAGAGAGAGAAAGGGTGTTCAGTAGTTTGTGGTTCCTCTGTTCACAGAATTGGTAAATTATAGGGAAAGTGGGGGAAGCCATTTGAGATAGTGAATCAGATGTTAAAACCATGTTTGTTTTATATCATGTTTTGATATTTGCATGTCTCTTATGTGACTGTCGACTCAAAATATGTCAATCTAATAAAGCTACTGTTTGTCTGTTCTTTATGTCTTGTGTATGGTCTCAATGTTTCTTTTTTATCCTCCATTTATGAGAATTTGCTCGTTAGTTAATTTATTTTAGTTCAACAATATTTTGAAATTTGTATTCGTGCTCTATTTTGATCACACCGTATACTTTATGCCAATTTGTATACCTTAGAAGTTGAAAACTGCTTACACTTTTGTTTTGTGTGAGTTCCACCCTCAGGATTGAGAGATTCAAAACTTGTGACTTATTAATTGAAATTAAGAACATTAATGCAATAAGAATATTATTGTTTTATCGAGTAATATGTTTATATTATTGTATGAGATGCTTTTATTTTTATTTTTATTTTTATTATATATATCTTTTAAATTCAACATTGAGAGATTTGAACATTTGAACACATTTATAAAATATAAAATTCTTTGATTCAAAATGTGATTTTTTTATTTTATTTTAATTCAACTGAATTGGAGATGGGGGATTTTTTTTTAGTACATATCGGAGGAAGGGAGACAACCGATTCTCGAGATCAAAATTGAGACGTTTGTGTTGAATTAGTTTACAATCAACCGATAAAATATTGTGCCACTAACTCATTCAATTGGTTAATACTTGATGTCACTGATTTTATAAAATATAAAATTAATTAATCAGGGGATGCTTCTTCTTTTTATTTATACGTGATTTTTATTTCTTCTTCTTTTTTGACAAGATTATTTCTTCTTTCTATACGTGTATTGAAGTTTAGGAAACTGTACTTTCAATTTTAAGTAGCATTTTTTTTTATTGGTTATTTGAATTGATATTTGTTAGATAGAAATCCTAAACCATCATGGAATGTCTCAAGTGGCCGAAGAGAGCTTTGTGGTACTTAAGATAATGAGTTCAATTTATGATGGTCACTCACCTAGAAATTAATTTTCTACAAGTTTCTTTAGCATCTAATTGTAGGGTCAGACGGTATGTCTCGTGACATCAGTCGAGATGCACACAAACTGACTTGAACAATCACAAATATCAAAAAAAAAAAAAAAAAAAGAAAGATAGAAACAGGTTTTATAAGTAGATATCTACTTATATAAAATAGTAATTACAAGATTATATATTTGAATCTACTTGTTCCAAATGTAAAATAAAGAGTATGATCTAGTTTGCTTGTATTATTATTGATCAAATTTTGATCATTAACTTGGAGTGAGTTTGACTTACTTACCTTCTAAAATAAAATCTTAAAAGCATTTTTTTTCTTCATAAAAATAGTTAGATTAAAATCGTTGGTTGTTTGGCTACTAGAGAGGTCTATTTTTCCACGGTGGTGGGTTTTTGCAGGACCCTCTCCTAATAGTGAATAGAGACAAAAAATTAGACTGAATATATTCCTCATCATGTTTCTCCGTCATCCATCCATTTATATTTTATATTTATTTTATTTTTTAATACATATATGTTCATAAAAGTATGAATATTCTCTTAAAAAATCTCGCGACCTTAGTCAAGGTACGCGCAAGTTGGCATGAATAGTCACGAATATAAAAAAAAAAAAAGTTAGATAGAAACGTATTTTATAAGTAGATAGCGTCTTATATAAAGTAGTAATTACAAGATTATATATTTGAATCTACTTGTTCCAAATGTATAACACGGAGTGTGATCTAGTTTGCTTGTATTATTATTCATCAAATTTTGATCATTAACTTGGAGTGAGTTTGACTTACTTACCTTCTAAAATAAGATCTTAAAAGCTTTTTTTTTCTTCATAAAAATAGTTATAGATTAAAATCGTTGATTGTTTTGCTACTAGAGATGATCATTTTTCCATGGAGTTGGGCTTTTTCAGGACCCACTCTAATAAAGTGAGTGGAGACAAAAAATTAGATTGAATGTATTTTTCATCCCGTTTCTCAGTTATCTGCCATTTTTATATTTTCCATTTATTTTATTTTTAATACATATATATATTCTTAAAAGTATGAATAGTCCCTTAAAAAATTCAATATTTAGTTGGAAATCCATAAATATTTATCATTAAAAGTTGATTATTATTTTAATAATGATTAAAAGTTAACTTTTTAGACAATTTATCAAAAAAATATTAGATTGAATTAAATTTGAAAAAATTCAAATGGGGAATAATTCTACATAGGGAATCACCCCGCAAATCCCCCATGAGGAATCTCTGCCTATATCTCGATGAAATTTAATGGTCAATTTTGCGGGGATGAAAATTAAAAATAGTGACGGGATGAGAACTTCGTTTCCACCTGACTCCGTGGACATCTCTATTGGTTACCACTTTCTCATCGTAACTTATAAATTTTTTTAAGTTACATTAGCTTTAAAAATGATTCTACAAGATATCAAAAAAAAAAAAAAAAAAAAAAAAAAAAAAAAATTCCACAAATATTAAAATCCTTGGTGAATGTCTAAAAGGAGTAACATCATATAACATTTGATAACATAACCAGTTGTTTATTCGAGTCTAAATTATTGTTGAATTAAATAATAATAGCGAATTAATTTGAGGGAGCTTGATAAAATTGATGTTCTATGCATTGATATATATTGGTACTAGTTTATGCAATATAATATAATATTAAAAATGATTAAAGTTCAATGATTTTAAAATAAGAAAATTATAGCTATTTAGCCTTATTTTAAAAATATGGCCAACAATCGTATCTTAGATATTTCAAAAAATATCATATCTTTGACAAAATTTACATTTGAAAAAAATAATCAAGCTTTCAATATGGCAACACACTTCTTTTCTAGAAATGAGTCAGCTGATTGATGAACCAACCATAACATATTCCACTGGGAGGATAATAAAAAAAAAAATGCTAGAATATGAAAGACTATAGATCAATTTTTCTATTAAATCAAATAGTATGCTCTAAAAAAGTATCACACTTCAATTCGACAACTCAATCAATCCAACTCAGTTTAATTGATTGTTGATTTATCAACTTATTTGAATTAAGTTGAGCTGAAAAAATAAAATTATCATAGATTGTTGATTTTTAACTTTTAAGTTGATATAAAATTAGTTTTGATCGATTCTAATCAACTCAAATTTATTATTAATTTAAAAATATATAATGACATATGCATATATATTTTTTTATTTGATTATTATTTTTAGAATTTTTGTTTTTCAAAATAATTTTTAAATCTTTAGGACGTATATATGATAATATAAATTGAGGTTTGAATTGTTAATGTAAATGATTTTATTCATTTTATCAAAATAAAAGTATATGTTCAAAAATAACAATCCAATAACCATGTCAAAAATATGAGAGATGTTCAATATTATAAGTTGGATGAGTCGATGGATTCACCAAACTAAAAAATTTGAGTTTGTTCAAAAAATCCACTTAATTCAACCTAACCTATATACACTCCTAAAGACATCACCCAATCCTACAAATAATAATAAAAAAATATATCATCATGAATTGACCTAATATCAAATATTTTTGGAAACTTAAAGATGATGAATTTAATCAATTTGTCATCTATGTAAGAATTAATTTCCTAAAAAAATTATAATAATAAATGAAGACTGGGAACCTATTGTTGGTTTTTTGAATTCGAATCCGGGACCTTGAGGGGAGCATACCCTCAAAGTTCAAATCTTCGACCACTACACCATCCTTTAGAGACAATTCGACACCATTTCAATTTGCTATATTTATAGGATTAATTTAGTTGAACACATATTAAACGTTACTTATGTAAATCAGGGTATGATGTTGGCTGTTTGGTAAGTTGTCAAGTTGCTTTGCAAGTTTTCTTGACGTGCAAATTATCATTAGTTTACTTTATATTATTACAATAATCAATGCGTTTTAATTGTAGAAAGAAAAACACAAACTTTTGTTTGATTTGAAATGTAATGCAGCATTATATTCAAAGGGCCTATTACTGTGGTCATATTTTGGCTATGTTGGTTTTGAGGGTAATTGACTTGTAGCCACTAGTTGTATGGGACCAATGTTGACTCGCCGAACTAAGACACATTAATTAAGGAAATAATAGAGTTGATTGCTTGGGATAGTGATGTGGCAAATCTCTACTTTCGCTTTAGCGAAGGGAAACTTTAACCGATGAAGTGTGTGTGTTCCGCAGATGCGCAAGTGCACGCGGTCAAATTGTAGCAAGTTTTAATTAGTAAATATAGGTCATTCTTCACAGGAATTTTTTGCTGCGTTTTATATTTGTTTTCATGCAAGAGTCAGATGGTAACAAATCGGTAGATAAATAGATTTTTGTTTTTGGATTGAAATGTATGACGACTTGTTGCGAAGTAAAAATAGATATGAGACTAAGTATCAGAGGGATTAAGGTTTTCGGGTGCTCTGCTTAAGCGAGAGAGATAGCGAAAGCGAATAACCAAAGGTTCCCTTGACTTTCTCAAGTTCTGGAAGTTGGCTCTCTCGAGCTTCTAGTATGGTTTTCTCAAATTGAACTGCTGTTAAAACACTTTATGACATTAGGCAAACTTATCTCTAAGTGTTCTTTGATTAGTAAGCAAGCTTAACAATTCTAATTTCATGCATGCAAGTTCGCTCGCTCTTTTTCTCTCGAAATATGATAGAGGCAAATATACGGTTTGGCAACGGTATATAAGTTAAAAGAAGTTCAGCATGCATAAAAAGTTTTTGTTCACTACCCCTTTCGCCCCAGTGAAATTTCCTACTTCCCCATAAACCCTCGATAACAAATTTAGCTACTCATACTAGTCAGAACTTTGAAATCGACAGAGAATATATAAGCCATGCTCGAATGAAAATTGCGAGAAAGTAGAATGCACGAATTAAAGTAAATAAAAGCAAGGTATAGAAAAACGCCTGAAACTTTGGTAAATATGGAACTCCGGTGAACTCCGGCTACAAAATAGTCTTCCAAACAGTCACTAAGCTAAGAAATGACAACACTCTACACTCAACTACACTAAGGCTAAATTGAAGCCCGGTGAAATCGCTCTGGCTGCTTGAAAACTACTCGGAAAGTAAACTTTGGCCGGAATCGGGGAGAAAATTCCTCTGAACTCAAGAACTGAAGAAAACTCTAAGAAATTCCGAGCTCTTTTTCTCTGAAAAGACGTTCGCCTTTTATAGGCCTCCTGACAAGCTCTGCGAAATCCTGCTCCATGATTTCTGTTCTGACGAAGCTGGTCTGCTCTGACCCTCTTCTGCTCCAAGATCTATTTAGTCGCGAGGTCAAAGCCGACAAGTATGAATGGCTGTGATTTACTCGTATAGCATCCGATTTCTGCCACGTGCCCCTTTGAATACGACAAATATCCCTTCGCTTCGCTTCTTCATCCCAATGCTTCGATTCTTGCGAAAGGGTGGTACATGCTCTAGGCTGCTTGTTGGGTATCTTCAAGGCACGCTTGGTGGGCTGCCGTTCACTTGTGCGAACTCTTTCTTATTTGAATTTCGCTTCGCTTCATCAGGAATGCTGCAGACAAACTAGAAAATATCAATTCTTTTTAACACTTACAAATTTACACACATTCAAGTATATTTCACTGTAGCGAACCTCTAAAATGCATTATAATCAGAAAACTAAAGGATGTTTTGTTAAAGCATAACTTTTGGTATGATGGGACGAAATTCCCTATTAAATTAATTAAATATTAACAAATTCTTATAAAAATATATTCTTTTTATCTACTTTAACTCTCAATTATTGAGATCAACCAACCTTTCTACTTCCTTCCAAAAGTCCAATCAGAAACTTGTAGAAATCAAAGGCATTGATAGAAATTTTATCATTTTTCCTCGTTTTATAAGGTCATATTATTGTCATTTTAATTTATGTAGTTTATTTCAATTTGGTGGTCATGATTTTAAAGGTTTCCTTATAACTATCTTTTATATAAGTTGAAAAAATCCTCCAAAAAATTTCATGTGATATTAAAGCATGGTGCCTTGCTTTTCAAAAAAAAAAAAAAAAAATGGTGCTTTTCTATTCTATAAAAAAAAAAAAATACTTCCCTCCTTGTGACTAAGGAGGAGAGTTATCCTTATGATATATATGGCACCATTTGGTGCCACTAATTTTTTTCTTTTTCTACCATATATATATAGAGGATGAATCATCTCCTTAGTCATAAAGAGAGAAGTATTTCTATTCTATAAATATAATATGAAAAGAGATGAACAAGTAAAAGTAGACCTAAG